>JBBPUD010000611.1:0-13914 GCA_038094475.1 Phylloporus aff. rhodophaeus
GCAGATAGGCAACGGATGGATACGGTATTGAGAGCCAAGTATTCAAATTTCAAGTTCAGGTAAGGGTTTGTCGGCGCAAGGGTGTCCACAGGGGCAGTATCTATACAATTATGGAGCAGAACACCTTTAGTCGTTAAACCAATATCACACCGCAACTATTTTCCGTTTGCAAGACCAGAAAGGGTTACAAGGTGGGATAAAGGTGGCATTCTTACACCCTGAATGGACTCTCGGACGATCAGATGATTCAGATCTCTCAAGCTACTCCGCATAAAGCAGAAGACAGGTTGCCATCGTGCCAAAAGACATCGAAAAAAAAAAACTGTAGTAATCGGGGAATGTAACGGTGGTGCACACACGAGGCAGCCCTCTAAGGAAATATGGATGGGTGCTTTGGCATCAAGCAACCACTGGGGATCGGTGGAAGTACTTACTTTGTCGGAGCTAATATCGGACTATGAATAGTAGCCGGTATAACTCGGCTATTGCCGACAGCAAGAGGCAGCGGCAGACACGGCCGAGTGTGCGGACGTTAAATATTAGGTCGCCGCTTTGTTCCACAATGAACTCGGTGGATTTTCTCCACTTGACAAATCGGGGTTGTGTTGTTCAGACGACACGCAAAGGGCAGCACCGTCTGCGACTAAAGGTATGGTGGAAACCGGATGAAGATAATCAAAAAGGATTGTTTTTGATCAAGCTGGCAGATTCGCAACCCTGGTGATGAGGTCCTCGCCGACCTGTCATCGAGTCACGTTCCACCAGCCTTGTGGACCACCAAAGCTTTGACAGCGAGCCGAATTAATCTATGTGATTTGGGACATTTTGACGACCCGTGCGTGGGAATGCCGTTGGTATTGTCCACAATCTGAGTGAGTGGTCCGAACGTTCTTCATCTCCAAGTGCGTTCTCTCCTTTGTTTGCACGGGTTCAAGTTCCCTGTACAGGAAAATGTCACTGAAAATTCGATGAAGACAACGGCCTTCAGTCTGCGTATACACGTCGAGGACTATGACCGGATTGACGACTACGAATACCCTTACATCAACAAGCAAGAGTTTGCTTGATGAGTCTCTCTTCAATAAACTACCTAATCTCACGAATCTACCGGGCCATCAAACTGAATTCCGGTCACACATTCATGCTCACTAATCTGGCCCTTTTCTGTTCTGAATTACTCGGTAGGTAATCTCAAAGCGAATCTGAAGTGTGTGGTCCGGCAATTTAGCCATTGAAACCTTCTTTTCACCAAGCCACACTGTTTCAACCCTCCGTCGGCGGGCAGCCTCCTCTAAGATCACACTCATTATGCAATTCGACACTCCGCCCTTTCACACCTGTCAGAATGTTGGCGCCATACTTGTCAGATCAACATCCACACTTCGGGTTCTGTGATAACGGAAGGTGTTTACGTACGTCCTCTATACCCCGCTTTTCGCACCACCACATTCACGTTTGGCAAAGCGAATGTATCTCAAGGTTGGACAATACGAACACAGCTCAGCTGTCAAGCACATAAAACGTCGTAGGTTGGGTGACATGTTCATCCAATCCTCCCTCTACCTACGTGGACTAGAACAGTTTCTACCTACTCTTGAACGGCCAAACATAAATCATGCCAAAAGTATATCCTCCATTCGTCTCAGCCGAATTGGGACTTACCACCCCATTTCAGACCTACTCTTGCACCAGGCACGGCTGTGGCGAGGTGTTCACCCGCGACTTTCAGCTTCGCAAACATGCAGTCTTACACGACGATTCCGATAGGTGCCTACGGTGTTCCATTGACGCGACCAATGTTAAACCTGACGACTATTTATAGTGTACACCAGTGCGAGTTTTGCGAGTTCTACACTTTGGACCCAAAGAATCTCAAGGTACACACGTCGAGACAGTACGTTCGCATTTTCATGACATGGTGGCTCGATGCTTGGATACTGATCTGATTCCCTCCAGTACCGGTGAAAAGAAATTCTATTGCCCTGACACTATCGGAGCACAAGGACAAGGTGATCGTTGCCAATACAGAACACACGATCGTTCTCTCTTGACGAGGCATCGCAAGAAAAAACACGGGTACATTCCGCGCGTGCGGCCGGGTCGGCCTCAGCGCCCGATAAACTTCACTTTCGTATCGCGGACACCCTCCCCTACCCCAGCAAACGAAACTCGTACGACCAAGAAGAACGATGACTGTGTGGAGCGGGAAAGTCACGAGCCAACGTCTGCACCAGATGAACTTTTCGATCTCGTCGATTCAAGCGGTCCCAGAAGTAGTCCTTCTGTTGCTTCTGGTCGGTCAACGGACGCTGGACCTTCGCGTATAGTCAATCGCGGCGTTATTGGGCACGTCGCTGCAGTACAAGACAATGGGTCGCACGACAAGTCTACCGGGTCGTACGCAGCTCGCAGCAGTTATCCAATGCCGATTATAGCTTCTGCTGCAGAGATTCCGTTGAAGGGGCATCTCCAGGCTTCGCACATGGGTGCTGACAGTAAACCAGACTCCAAGCACTCGCAGGGACGACAGCACGTAGATGCCTCTTCCAAGGAGAATTTCCAAACAGTAGTTTCATCGATCGGCCCGTCTCTTTCATCTTCAAGACCCACTACTTCGAACAGTAGTGGAGGATCGCCCATCCGTACCCTTCTCACAAATCCGAATGAAGCATCTAATTTGGCTGTACCACACAATGGTCACGCGCACAACGCCCAGCCGTTCCTTCTACCTCCAAACAACCATTCCACCTTTGGTTCTTGGACACAATTGGCCACCCTCATGGCAGCAAAGATTCATTCAGAATATCTTGCTTCCTATTATTTCAACCCCAGCCTTGCCTATCCATCGACTCGGGAATCGCCCCTCGACGACCGTTACGGAACCCCGATGACTGCATCCCTCCTCAACAATATTAGTTACGAATGCTCGGATATCTCCGTACACGATGGTGCTATCCGGTCAGAACAATCGAACGCTCTCCCTGGCTGGACAGGCTCACGATACGTATCCTACACATTATCGAATTGGGATGGGATGCAAGATGTCGACATGGCTCGGTCCTGTAGCAACAATGAAACAGGGCGATTGTGCAGAGATAGAGCGAACGATGTTGGTCGCCTCACCACCCCTCGAGTTCCAATTTCGACGGTCGTTGCACGAGAGGATCAGGCCCACAGCGGTTCCTCTGCAGACTCCACTCCATGCAGCAACAGCATCGATAACGAACTGGACGATCTTTACGATGACGCCCCAAGCGACATGGGATGCGCTGGGCCTCACGCCAGTGAGTCGTTGTGCGTGGCCTCGTCCTTGGTTTCGCAGGACAGCCACCTTGACAGCAGCGCGACCTCATCGGTGTCCTCTCCCGCCATTCTGGAAGCCCTTCCACAGCTAGCGGATACAAGCTCGGATGACACAAATGAATTCGACCTGTGCCCCCCGGACCTCTTGACCGAGCTTCATGTAGACGACATCTTCTTCCGGGGGACCGGCCGCGAGGGGTGTCTCTGCCCCGAGATGATGCCCGAGATGACGGCTGTCGATGAATGGGAGAGCTCTTTCTGGAACTCTTTCTGACCTAAATCTGATCTTTTCTCGATCCATTGTTTTCGTGTTTTGCTCTAATTTGCGCTGCGTGTCTGCTCCGTCCATGTTATCGATGTGTTCCTCATTTGCTTGTATCAGTAGCCTATGTATCTCGTTTACAATCCCTCATCATACAAATTTTTTGGAAATATTAACTCTGACTTTTTCTCTTGTGACCCGTATGAATTTACCTAGTAGTCGATTTCGACCGCCATCGATGTGCCACAACTGAGTATCACTGCCACTGGTGTAAGTAATGATTATATCGGTGGGCTTGCTGTGCAATAGATAGGTACATTTCGTGTAATTTCCATACAATATAAATAAAACGAGGGTGCAAGGTTTAACTAGTGATACAACTAAGGATGAGAGATGATAAAACAACAAATGAGTGACGATATCCTGACAATATGCAGAAAAGAGAACCAAGAATCCGACTATAGCACCCAGTGCGAGCATTGATCGTGATACATTTCCAACGACAAATCAGTCCCAACCTTCGGCCCCAGCTGCAGCCATCCACTCGGGGCAGAGACATCCATCGCGGCGGGTATCTATGTCGACCCCACCCAGGGCTGAAGTGGAGGCCACACGGAGAGGTTTCGGAACATAGACCCCGGTGGTGTAACCTTGCTCATACCTAGCCATCCACTGCGCATTCACCGTCGGATCGAAAAGCCTGTCCAGCCTCATCTCCTCCCCGTCTGAATCGATCAACGCGCCACTTGTGCCAGCGAACGACGCAGGATCGCTTTCAACATCCATCGCGTCGACATCGATGATTTCGTTGCGGAGAGGGGAAGAATTGGAGGTAGACGCGCCGCCCTTGGGGTTCTTGGGCGTGCGTTTGGGGCGGGGAGTTGGGGGAGGGTGACCGCGCGGAGAGCGCCGGGGCGTTGCGTTCCCATCACCGTCTTCCAGGGGGTTGTGGGAGCGAGAGCGGTTGGCTGGTACATAGCCATGGACCCTCTTTCGGTGTTTGGACAGCGCGGCAGGGTCGTTGGTTTTGTAGTCGCAACGTTGAGGCAGTGAGTCGGGAGAAGGAGAGATAGTGTCGGGACAATGGTGAGCCTTTTCTCCCGTGCTACAATGGATGGAATAAATATTCCACGTTATTTATTAGAAAGATACGGGCTTACTGTGTGGCGAGGTGGATCGTGAAGTTCTTCTTTCGAAGGGTGATGAATTCGCAGTGAGGACACCGGATTACACTATTGATTGGAATAGACTCGGCATTGATCGCATCAAGACATGCACACGTACCTTCCTGGATTATTGTGAGTAGCCTTGTGCTTTTTGATCTCATAAGCTTTCGTGAAGGTTTTGCCACAGTCTGCAACTTCGCAAGTGTAAGTCTAGGGGCCAAATCAGCTCCAATTCACATCAGGTGTTAGTGCTCATACCTGGACCATAATGTGCAGATAATCTCGTTGTACGTGGGGTATGCGAGTCTATGAGAAATTGAGAATTCAAAGATGCGTTTGAGTAGGCTGACCAGCAATCACCAGCATTTATATGGTTCGACGGTGTGGACATGGTGTGACCCTCCGCTGGGCAATCAGGGTCATTGTCCACCCCACCCGGCGCTCAAAGCAGCGCGGAGGAGCGTTCCAAGCGTCTGTGGACAAAAAGGTCAGTAGTCACAGTGTCATGACCATAAGATTAAAGCGTATTAGTTCCCACAGTAGTGATTGCCCGGCTAGCAAATCATAGGAATCCTCACATCGGTATTTTAGCACTAGCACTCCTCGACACCCTCGTCCAGTCATGTGGATACCCGCTGCATCTCCAAATCTCAACAAAGGAGTTTCTCAACGAGCTCGTTCGTCGATTTCCAGCCACCACCATTTCCCGGATCTGTCATGTTAGGTATATTGGATCTCATTCATGGTTGGAAGGAGGGCATCATGGTCTCCATGCTGTTTTCGCATATCATCACCACGCTGGATATCTCGAAAAAGGATGCTAATGGACAGGAAATTCTACCATCGCCGGAATACACTGACCGGCCTGTGAAGTGCGCTTATACTGACTTTGAGGTGGATGTCCGACCTACTTTCAACGAGGAAGCGATCTCGATCGTCAAGCACAAGGTTTGCGGGTCTGCGGCGCGTGAGGAACGAACGCAGCCAGAGAGCTAAGTCTGGCATCCGCTGGCGCCTCTTCGTCTCGCGCTGTGCCCTGCTCGTCATGCCTGGCCCGTTCCTCGCTACTCTTCATCGCACCTGCACGCCACTCCCAGACCTCAAAGAGGTACTCGACGTCGCAGGAGTGTCATCGGAGAATCGAGCAGTTTATCGTTCCATCGCTCTCAAATTCGACCGTAGCCCTCATACGATACCGCTCTCCCGCACGAGAACAGCACCAAAATACTTTCAATCCTGCCGATCAAGGCGAAGCCGTGCGGCGACCCATGGTAGGAAGAAACGATCATCGGTAGTTGCCGCTGTCCAGCGCCAGAAGAATCACTGGTCCTTGGAATTTGATCGATTTGATCCTTGGAAGCGCACCTGTGGATGAAATGGTGCGTGCCGTTTGGTGTCCGTGGCAGGAACAGTACTTGACAAATGGACCCGAGGACCAGGACGGTGTCCGAACCGCCACGAGAGTCGAGTAAAGTCACCCAATCTTTTACATTCCCAACAAGTGTCTGGCAGGTCTAATTGATTTCATTGACACTGCGGTGGCGTTCGTATCTGCTACACCATCCGAGGTGGTGTGGGGGGGTATGTGATCACTGGTCACGTAAGGCTGGTCGCATTCCTAGTAGGATCAATATTCAATCATGGAATGCAAACTCTGGAATGCATGAATTTGGATCTCCATCACGCCAAAATCACTTTCCACTGGAATCAAATGGACCAAGAGCGAACGTGAGGTGAGAGAACTGGGGTACTGCCGATTGCGAATGAAACGACTTGGACATGCGTTCGTACGTCGAGTGATGTGAACTGAGCGCTGACGGACCATGAATACCTCATGGGCAGCGAAAGCGCCTGGTTCTGGAACCTTGCTTGCAGAACTGGCTTCTCCGTCGCCTTCGATAACCAACATCATGCCCTCTGCCCTCTTTCTCCGCATATCCATCACCCTTCTACCCCTCCACCCCACAAGTGCAACTGACGCCGAAGCTTGCATGCCAACTCTTTTGGACAGAGTGTATACCATAGAGATGATGACACGTATGTATCACATTGGGCATGTTGACGATAGACAAGACGAGCTCGGGACCGCGGTGGTGACAATCTGCCAGGTGTAGGGTTCTAATGTTGGACGCATCTGTTGACCCTTGCTCGCTACGGCAGTTCGAATCCACGAATACTCCAGGGATCTGGATCTTGTTCAACGACAACGGAAGGCTGTACCAACACGCAAGCGTGGCACTAATAACAGCCGCCATCCCCAAGCACCACATTATTCATTTTATATTTAATGCAATTTGAAAAAGGTCCCCTGCCTGCGCCATTGGATGTTTAATAGCACGACGGTCATATTTTATAGCTGCATTGTTCGGCGACGTACCTTCGTAGGGGTTCGATGGTGAGACACTAATCAGGAGATCTATGTCCGCGGTGACACGGACCTGGAAGCAGCAGTGAGTGTATGGGGAAGACGGGCTAACGAAGCTTGACTTCTGACGCCGGATCTATTCAAGGCCCGTCTAGAATTACTATCAGGTTGGCGAATCACAAGGTCCGAAATCATGATAAGAGGTGGGCAGAGGGTTAAGTTGGACCGCGCGGTCAGAAGTCTAGGTGCGTGAGGATAGCTGATCAGCTACGATGAATAGCGATGGCTAAGGTGCCACAATCTAACTTCTCGCACCTCGTTCACAGGATAAAACCCCAAGTTGTTCTCTCCAGTACGCGGACCACACAGACCCCCCCCATCCAACACCGTAACTTACCACATATCAGAATGGTTGAATCTGGAGACTATACTATCAGCCTCCAGATAGACGGGACAGAGCACCACGTTCGGCGCACTCCTGGTGCAGATACACTTCGCATCGATGTTCTGCCCGAGCCACCGGTCGTACGGTCCTTTTTTACACTCATCGATGCTACCTTCATACTGACGCTTGTTCTACAGTTTGAACTGAGAGAAATTGAAGGGATCGAGAGGTTCAGGGTTCTTCGAGACGAAAAGTTCGTGAACGAGGCGGACGACGGCGAGCTTCGCCTTGGTGACGATCCCCTCGGAGAGTGGAAAATCACCCCCGCGGACGAGGATACGCACAGGTCAGTCCCTTTCAATGTATCCATAGCACGATAATGGATTCAAACGTTATGCAGGATCACGTGGGATGTTGAAGAGGAGAGGCATTGGAAAATTGTGGATGTAGATCAGCCAGCGAATTTCGTAGCGGTACGTTCAACGCATGAAAATGTGGATGTATCTCCGAGTCATCACTGTGATACAGGTCGCCAGTCTCACCTTTTCTGGTGTACAAGCCGGTCCTGCAGGCACAGTGACACTGGGCCCGGACTGCGGTGGAAATCCTCCGCCTTGCCTCGTAAGCTTCGCGCTCAAGCGTGCCTGACCAGAAGTATCAGTTTCTTTGTAGTCTGAGTGTGTGCAGTGTTACACACATTGTCCTACTAGTATGGCGCCATGTCTTTGGATCCCGTTTGTTGTGTAGGAGTATGTCCCATTGGAGAATTGAGCGCGTTCTATCGTTCGTCGTATGACACTCTCACATGGTACCGGGGTGCTTTCAGGCCTAGAGCGTCTGGAGTTTGAAGTTGTTGACGTGGTGGGAGAGACATGACTGCTACGGTCTGATTTTCAATTGCGTTGCATTATGGAAACGGCCATCTGTGGATGAATATGTCCGCTGCTTTTCATTCAAGATGTTGGCGGCCGCTCGTCAAGAGGTGTCCGAGCCGAAACTTTTGGAGAAGAGTGTCGTCCAACCCTTTGGCGGCGTCGCTAACACTGGGTCTTGCGAAGGTTAAACAGACCGATTGGTCCGGTGGCATTCGTATCCGGAGCACTCTTGCTGTTGTTCACGGGGTGTTCAAGGGCGCCTCATTCCGGCCTCGTCGAATGAAGAGATCTGGCCAATTTACGGCAACTCTTTTGGAGATACCATGAAAATCGGCGAAGATGGTGACACGTACTAGTATTACATCGGCTTGCTGACGATGGCCAAGAGACACTCGGTTTGTATGGAGATCGCGGTGGTGATTTGAATCTGCCTTGACATTTAAAGGATATCGGTTCAGGGCACTTAGTACCCAGGCGAAACATGGAAGAAAACATCATGGTCTGTGTCGAATCACTGGGGCGGTACAGTTCGCCTTGGTAGATTATCAAGACACCAGAAGAACCAGAAGACGAGGACAAGGAGGCACACTCGGCTAGATTACAAGAACTCGTTCAGGGCGACAGCCATACAATCCGAAACGAAAAGCAAACGACAGGATATGGCATTAAGCACCGTGGTGCACATAGAGAATGCGCTGATCAATCGGTATATTCACCTTCTTCATCGTCCTCCACAATGCGGATGCCGCACAGGTATAATCTAGACGACCCGACTCGTCCCTCATGAACTTGTAAAACATGGACGTGACCTTGCTCGCCACGGCATCGTTCACGGCCCACATCGTCCCAATGACAGAGCGAAATCCTGCAAATTGCATTGCGGATGCCAGATAAATCACCTCGTCTGGACTCTCCTTGTCCCCGACAGTCGTATGGCAAGCCGACAGATATGCGAATTCGGGATTCGGTAGATCGCATTGAATGATACGTTGGATAGTGAACCGTCCGTCGTAGAGAGCGAATGCAGACTCGAATGGCCGCTCCCGGTCCGGAATGCTATGACACGCAAAGTGCACCCATTCGTTCTTACCAAGCTCTTTGACGACATTGGAAATGCACGAGTCTTCGCCTTGGATGCAGGTAAATGTTGCAAGACCATCGATATCCTGCCCAATGTTTACCAGCTCTGTACCAACAAAATGTAGCTCGTTTGAGCCGGGAAACCGTGCTTGACCAATTGCAACGAAACGCTTCTTTTCTGTCACGAAATTCGATACTGGAGGCCGTCTGGCGCGAATGAGGGCGGTCAAGCTGGTGGTATAGGATGAGATGTAGAGATCTGAAACACTTTTTTGGCCCCTTCTGTACGGAGCGGCAGCGTGCAGCGGCAATAGAGAGAATTCAGCTGTAGGACACCACCAAATGCGTGAGAGACGAGGACTGGTTGACTGGAGGAGATCCATGATGGGGGAAACGACCATATCCCAGAGATCCCGTAAGAAGGACTTGAATTCCTGTGTCATGTCAGTTCTTTTCGCAGGTTTGGTCAAGACCTGGAGTCTCGACGACAGATCTAAAACGTCTCCCCTTGTGACTGGCAACGGGATATGAACAGGATCATTGCCGACAAACACGACGAGCGCATCGCACCCATACCTGCTGGCATTGACAATGATCACAGGTCCTTCTCTGGCTGCGTGTTGGAGATCAGAGAAAAGGGGAGGAAGAAGGAATCGAGAGAGACCCGGCAACTCGCGAATCTTGGATACCACTCGCCGCAACTCCAGGTTCAGACCACAAACGCGGTCATACTGGCTTGCACCAGGCAAATTGAGGACGTTGCGAATAAGCGAAGTAAGATGTGTGAAATCGTCTGCCAATTCCTTTCCTGCTGGACCCAACGCAATGACTTCATCAAGTGGGGAGCGGAGGCGCATGAACTGGTTCCAGAAAACGCCACGACCTTGCTCGAGAAGTTCAACCGCCTTTGTAGGGGAATTATTGCGAAGACATGCTGAGAATGCGTCCACTGCGAGCGATGACGAGAGAGACTTGAGGAGAGAAAAGTGGTGGGGTAATGATGGTAATGATGTTAAATGTTCAACAAGTAAACGAAGAGCTGTTTCGTATGCAAGAAGAGTCGTAGGGTGGTGGCATTCTTCGGCTGTGCTAACCCATGTCTTAGCAACAGATAAATTTGATGAAGAGGCTGTTTGCGAAACAAACTCTAGATCAGCAAAGAGACTGAAGAGCGCATCCTTGTCCTCTATTCGACCTAGCACCTTGTATCGAGAACAGAGACAACGTGTAAGGCTATCCAAGGAAACTGACCAATGTGGACCCCCCAGTGAGCAAAGCGAGAGTGCCTCTCGGCTGAGAAAAATTGCCTCATTCAGGTCATCGATCCCCCCAACCTGATTATACCGATGGGAGAGATGACCTGCGAGATTGACCAGGGATGAGGACCGGTCTGGATGTCCTGACAAGCGGAGCAAGAGTGCATCTCGGGCGAGAACGATTGCCTCGTTGAGGTCATCAATCCCCCCGAGCCGCTTGTACCGAGAGATGAGATAAACTGCCAGGTTATCCAGGGATGAAGGGCGTTCTGGATGTCCTGGTGGGCGAAGCGAGAGAGCGCCTTGGTTGAGGAGAATTGCCTCGTTGAGGTCGTCAATCCTCCAGAGCTGCTTGTACCGAAAGAAAAGATGAATCGCGAGGTTGTTCAGCGACTGTGATCGATGTGGATGTCCTGTATGACGAAGCAAGAGGGCGTCTCTGTCAAGAGTAATTACTTCGTTGAGGTCATCGATACCCCCGAGCTGCTCGTACCGACAGGCGAGATCACTTGCAAGATTGCTCAATGTCTGCGACCGTTGGGGATGTTCCCGAGGGCAGAGCAAAAGCGAGTCCCGGGCTAGAACAATTGCTTGGTTGAGGTCGCCAACCCCTCCGAGCAGCTTGTATCGAAAAGTGAGATGAACTGCCAGGTTGTTTAAGCAGAGGAACCGTTCCGGATGACCTGGCGGACGAAGCGAGAGTGCGTCTCGAGCGAGGACAATTGTCTCATTAAGATAATCAATGCCCCCAAGTTGCTTATATCGAGAGGAAAGACAGTTTGCAAGGTTGGTTAAGGACGATGCCCGATCTTGATGTCCTGGGTGGCAAAGCGAGAGCGCATCCCGCCCGAAGGTAATCGCTTCGTTGAGGTCATCAACCCCCCCAAAGTGCTTGTACCGAGAAAAGAGACGCCTTGTAATGTTCGTTAAGGATAAATATTGATCTGGATGTCCTGGGGGATGAATCGAGAGCGCGTCTCGGCTGAGAGCAATCGCCTCGTCCACGTCGTCAATCCTCCGGAGTCGCTCGTACCGAGAGCAGAGATCGATCGCAAGGTCGTTTAACGAGCTCCACCGATCCGAGTGCCCTGGCGGACAAAGCGCAAGCACGTACCGGCGAAGAGAAATTGCTTTGTTCAGGTCATCAATCGACCCAAGCTGCTTGTACCGAGAGGAGAGACAAACCGCAAGGTCGCCCAACCACCTATACAGATGTCGGTGCCCAGGGGACAAAAGTAAGGGTGCCTCTTGTCTAAGAACGACTGTGAGCTCATCCATCCTTCTGTGCTGTTTGTACAAAGAGTAGAGGTTCTTTACACGTCGGATTGAAGTAGCAATTCGCTCGAAGTCGCCATTCTGGGGGCCGACATATGGTGCAGCATGAGTGAGAATGTGTTCATTATCGACAGGACTGTCGCTTTCTTGCCAAACAGGTTGGGTGGCAACAGCGTCTGCCTCCAAACAAGGCCGTTTGACTAGGCAGACGCGTCATTTTAGTTCCATTTCAAAAGATAAACGCAACCTTACCCTTGGGATTCCTTGCATACGCCTCGCTTTTCTCCCGGCCATGGGTATCAGTAGTAGAGTTTGCCTCTCGATGAGACCGTTTAACTGGGAAAGACACTTAGCTTTCATCACGAAAAGAGAGTAGAAAGTACCCATGACTTATTGGTTGGGCGAAGATGTGGGTTTCAGAAAAGGATGAAATGAGCCTCGCATGCACAGCATGGCTCTACCCTGAGCACTGCCACCTTTCTCCCTCAACTCTTCTCAGTACTGTAGCATACCAACATGCGCGACCGATGAGCAAATTAGCTTTATGAAAACAAGACAACAATCCGTTCGTCTGTTCACGAGTTGCGATCATTCAACTAGGGAAGTTAGACCATATACGCATCAGTGCAGCCCAAATCACAAGAATATCAGAGCGACGTACGCAAGGTGGTCAACAACCCGAGGGTGGTACCAACGACTACGCTCATCTGCACCCCACTCACGACCACAAACAGTAACACCAGCCCCAGGATGAGCAAATTCGCGTTTGGCAGCATCAAGGCAGCACCTGCGAGATAGTTATATTCGCCGGTCGCGAAGCTGCTGATAATGACTGCTGTTCTGTCTGCAGGTTCCTTTGCGGCCGCGAACTGGGGCAATATTTGTAAGGCGCATCGTCGAACCTGGGGTAGGATAAGGGATTTCTCCTGTCACGGTTGTCAAACGCGCCTAGGAACGGGGACATACTACAAACGAATAGTTGGCACACATGATCACGGCTTTGTTGTGATCCTTTTCATATCGGTTATGAGCTGATTCACAGCAGTGGAACCTGGCACCAAACTCACCTCGCTGAACCCAACGCCGAGTACCCATTAATTCGGCAATTCCCCAAGGTGTGCATCATCTTTTTCATTCATCCGCCAACGGTGAGTCTACCCTGCAAGTGGAATGAATAAACTGTCGTACATATCGAAATGGGAAATGGGAAAAAGAGAAGGATGACAGTCGGCACTTTCCGGACTGTCGCCTCATACTTCGTTTCCAGTGGCAGAAGTCACCGTTGCACCACAAGAATCTTATCCTTGTTCTGGAAAAATAATACTCGAAATCTTGGTGCAAGCCTGGTCCGACATCTAGCCGCAAATTATCACAACTACGGTGGCTAAGATGTTTGGTACTGATCTACAAGTTTTCGCTTGGGAGTGGCCAGGAGGTCCGTGATGGCGACGAAAAACATTCCCAACGTATTCACCATCGACCAATCGTATATTCCACAAGTTCCTCTTTCTCATCTGACCTGTATGCCTCACGCCAACATACTGGTACCATCGCCGACCACGTGAGGCACAGGGAACAACGACATCATCCCCACTCCAATAATTTGGATTCCATGCCTAAAGGCGAGTTTGACCAGCGTGTTCGTCTTTGGGGTTGATGATCCCAAGCCCTACAACGATATTCGCTATCACGGCGTCAGTGTCACAAGTCTCTCAAACGCGGCGACAGGTTTGCCCACCGCCCCGCTTGCCATCTCCAACGGTTTCGTCTCCAGCGCCTTTCCCAGTCGCCTGGCCTGAGTCATCACATGGTGCCATCATGTCACTGATGTTTGGCCCATGTTCACGCATGGAACGACGGTATTCCATTCGTGCGCTAGGATACAGGTCACACTCCCCTACTTTGTTCTCGCCGTGATGTACTCATATAACAATTTCAATAGAGATT
>JBBPUD010000612.1:0-13903 GCA_038094475.1 Phylloporus aff. rhodophaeus
CAGGCAAAGGAAACAGGCACAAGGTGAAACAGGAACCCAGTGAAGCAGTAATTGGGGAACCTGGTGGAAGGAAAGCAAGGTGTGCTCAATGGTTGTACAAGTGAAGTGAGGCATGCCCTAAAATAATAAGCATATGCTCATTGCGTTCAGCAAGGAGAAGCGGTAGAACGAAGTAAGAGATACGTTGAGAAACGAGGAGAACGTGACGATATAGTGAAAGAATTGTAACATTACCTCCTTTGCAGAGTTGTGACCCTGGTGCAACTTTCCATCCATTACGCTCCAACTCCTTTTCAGTCCTTGATGGGCATGGGGTCAAGAGGGAGATGGAGATATGGACATTGCAGCTCATTATGACCAAACTGGTTGCAGTGCAGGCAGATGTCTCAAGGGCATCGGCTGGGTCCATGTCCCCATCGTTGACATGTAGGACATTGTAGGGTGAGGCAAAGTTGTTGGGGGTGACCAGGAGCGAAAACGAGGCAGTGGGGACATTGATAGTGAGGGCACTCATCTTGATAGTGACCAGCTTGGTTGCAGCGGAAGCAGTGAGTGAGGTGAGATGTGGGAGGATGGACATAAGGGTTATGGAGTAGATGAGTGGGGGCAGAGAGAATGTTAATGCCTCTGATGTGGACCACGTACGAGCGGTTGTGCTGAAGGGATATGGAGTCAACTTGTCTAAGACCGCTGGGTGGGTCCAGTACAAAGGGTACGATGTTGTCCTCAACAATAGCTGGTCAAGTGGGAGGAGGTGGAGGAGGAGAGGGTGTGTCTTCTTCATCAGGAGAGAAGAGGCATAATGCAAGTGGTAGTGGAGGAGGAGAAGGCAGGGGTGTTTCATGAGGGGAGAGACTAATGCTTTCTAAATAGGCTGCACGTTCATCCAGGTACATGGAAAGGAAAATGGGGTGAAACACAGGATATATGACAGAAATGGGAAGTTGGGTGACAAAGCTGTGAAAGTTGGCAAGATGAAGTAATTTGAGGACTCATCCAGTGAGACCGTTCTGGGTTTCATGGATCGGGAGCCTGTATTCAACAGGCAAATCATTGGATGCTATGTGGAAGTGGAATATCTGTGCAGTATGGACTTCGTGGTAAAGGGTGATGAGACCCTTGATAATTGGGTCTTCGGTGTATAAGGGCATGCGTTCAAGTAAGAGGACAAGAGATGGTTTGCAGAGGATGCTAGCAAATAGCGGGCACCAGATGTGAGGGGGAAGAAGGTAGGACTGGATGGGGGTCGTGCATAGTAAGGTTATCGGGTCAGGGATGTCGGGAGAGGTAGGTGGGGATGAAGATGGTAGAGAAATTGGTGGTGACTGGGTGTTAGAGGTCATAATGATGGACGAGCTTTGGGGATGAGAGAGGCGTTCGCGGAGGTCGGTGTTAAGAACCAGAGTAAGAAGAATATTAGTGTGATGGTGAGAAAGGCAATGGTGGAAATCCAGAATGTTTTGAGGTACGAGCAACAGAATTCACGCATGCAGGGAGGAGCCTCACAAAGAGATCACAACATCCTGGATGCATGAGGTTTCATCGTGGTTGATGGAGTCTTTTGTGGTCTTTCAGAATGTCTTGGGAGTGTGTGAGATTGGCATTGGGTTCCCAAGTGTTTTCGGTGGAGGAGTAACCTTTCCACACAGTCAGGTACTGATAGTGGCCAGGGGATCCCTTGTGAGACAGGATAGCCTCTACCTCATATTCTTTTTCATCATCAATCATGTCAGGAGGAGGCTGTGAGAATGATGGACCATGTACATCAGTTTGTTTGAAGGGGGAAAGCAGTGTAGCATGAAACACATCGTGAATCTTCCAGGTACTAGGAAGTTTCAGTTGATAAACTAAGGGGGAGATTACATGAGTGATTTCGAATGGGCTGTGTTGTTTGGGAGCAAGTTTTCGAGACGGATAGGGAATGTGTAGGTTAGTGGCTTCCAACCAGACATGATCTCCTACTTTCCAAGGGAAGAACCTCTGTGTGGATCTTTTGGACATGAGGAGATGGGCAGAGTTGTGTGCGGCGAGGGCTTCTTTTCGAGCTTCTTCCAATGCAGTGAGTCAGGTTTCCAAGGCAGGGATGAATGTCTTCCCAATCACAGGGAAGTTCCTGGGCTCATATCCTAGCATCAAGGAGAAGGGGGAGGTTTTGGTCAAGCTGTGAGGAGCAGTGTTGTGATGAAACTCGGCTGTGGTGATGAGATCCACCCATTGATGCGGGTTGTTACCACAAAAGATCCGTAGGTATGTTTCCAGTTCCTGGTTGGTATGTTCTGTTTGTCTGTCGGTCTGTGGGTGATAGGCAGTGGAAAGTTTGAGATTATATTGGAGAAGGTGGGTGAGTTCCCTAGCGAGTGCAGAAGCAAACTGTGGTCCTTGGTCAGAGATGATAGCATTGTATAGACTGAAACGTTTAAAAACATGGTTGAAGAAAAGTTTGGCTACGCCTGCAACGTTGATGGTTTTAGTGCAAGGGCATAAAATTACCCCCTTTGTAAGGCCATGGTCTACCACAACCATAAGCAAGTCGAAGCCATTGGAGAGCGGGAGATCAGTGATAAGGTCAACTGATAGTTGTTGGAAAGGAAGTGAGACAGTAGATGGGATGGGCTGGAGCGGGGGAACAGTAGAATGGGTGTTGACTTTGTTTTGCTGGCATACAGAGCAGCCAGCAATGTAATTGTGGACAAAGGTGGCCAGACCTGGCTACCAAAAGTCATGTTCAATGATGGACTTGGTACGGAATTGTCCCATATGACCCGTGGTGGAAGAGGAATAAATAGTGTGGAGGAGGGGTTGTTGAGAGGCAGGGGGAACATAGAGGTGGTCTTTGTAAAATAACTGGTCGTCATCATAATGCCAGTCGGCTAGAGCAGAGCGAGGGAAGAGTGGAGAGTCATCAGCAAGGTTCTGTATGGCACAAAGAACGAGGGGGTCAGATGGGGAGGATTGTTTGATTCCATTGAAGAGGGAGAAGTTGAGGGCTGATATGACTACTGGATTGGGGAGGATGGAAGCATCAACATTGTCATTGGCTGTGTCAACGTGGTCATGACGAGAAAGTGCATCCGCTGGGCCCATCTGGGAACCTGGGGTGACCTTCCATGATGTCATAATCTTGGAGAAAAAGTGACCAGCAGGCTTGACAATGAGAGAGTTTTCAAGGGTCTTTGAGATAGGATAGGTTTTTGTGATTGGTGATGACTGTGGCAGCGTGTTCAGTACCTAGGAGGTATTGACACCATTCCTGGAGGGCAAGGATGACGGTAAGGAGTTCCTGATCATATATGTCGTAGTTATGCTTGGCAAGGGCAAAGGTCTTTGAAAAGTAGGCGCAGGGATGAAGGTCTTTGTTGCTATCTTCTTGCAGAAGAATGGCTCCTGTGGCAAGAAAGGAAGCGTTGGTCATGATGAAGAAGGGGCAAGAGACATCGGGGAGTGTGAGGACAGGGGTGGATGCAAAGATTAGTTTGAGATGGATGAAGGCCTTATCCTGGTGATGAGTCCATTTCCATTTCTGATCCTTTTGTGTGAGGAGCACGAGGGGAGCAACAATGTCAGAGAAGTTGGGAATGAACTTTCGATAGAAGTTGGCAAATCCGATGAAACTATGGATGCCTTTTACCGAAGTCGGTGGTTTCCAGTCCTTGATTGCAGAGAGTTTGGTGGGGTCCATCTCAACTTTTCCTTGTCCAATAATCATGCCAAGATACTCCATTTGAGAAGCATTGAAAGCGCATTTGGAAATCTTGATCAAGAGTCCATGTTCATGAAGTCGTTGGAGTACTCACTTGGTCCTAGAATGATGAAGTTCGATGTTGCGCTGTGTGTGGATTCCCAAATCATCCATGTAGATCTTGAGCCAACACTTAGAGATCATATCAGCAAAAATGTGATTCATGAATGCTTGGAACATGGAGGGGGCGTTGTTGAACCCAAAGAACATGACGGTTGGTTCAAAGAGACCATTGATTAGACTCTCATAGACGAATGTTGTTATATCCCCATTGAATGTTGAGCTTGGTGAACAGTGTCAAGTCTTTCATGTCATCAATGAGTTCAGAGATAAGTGGTAGGGGATATGTGTTTCAAACGGTGTGGGAATTGAGATAGCAATAATCCTGGCAAGGGTGTAATAAGCCATCCTTCTTGGGTACGAAGAAGAATGAGGAGGCCTGGGGGGATTTGGATGAAATGATGCGACCAGTGGCAAGGTTTTCTCCTACAAACTTCTTACAAGCTTCTCTCTCGGCAGGGTTCAAGGGATATACTTTGGCAATTTTTGGGACAAAGGACGGTTTGAGTTCAATGGTATGGTCATAATCTCGGTGTTGGGGGAGGACATTGAACGTGGCTTCAGCAAAGACATCAGCAAAGTCCTTGCACCACATTGGGATCTTAGTTTCAGTGGGGATGTTTTCCTGGGCAAGCTGGGTGGATAAAGAGATCTTTTGAAGAGTTTCTGAGGTTATGGAGAGTTGCATGTTAGCCCAATCTACATCAGGGTTCCATTGGCAGAGCCAGGGTATTCCAAGGATGACTTGTGGTCTGCCTAAAAATGTGACCATGAATTCAACCTTTTGTGAAAATGAGAGGAAGGAGACGTGTGCGAAGAGCTTCCATTTGATGGTTCCTTTTTTGTTCTTGGTACCATCAATGTTGTATGCGATAACTGGTTTATGAAGGACTTAGCATCCTAGCCTGAGTTTGGGGATGAGGGAGATGTTGATGAAATTTCCAAAGGCTCCACTGTCAAGCAGGGTAGTGGTGTTGACAGTTTGCTTAGGTACTAGTAGTGAGATGGGAAAGTGGAATGCGTTTTCATTCGGGATTGCTACAAGTACATGAGGGGAAGAAGATGTCAAGGCATCTTCCCTTAGAGAAAATCCTTTATATCGAGAAGAGAAATCTCAGTAGGTTCCTCATAGTTAGCTTTTAACATCTGATGGATTTTTTCGTCTTTCCATCCCTTGGTTCTAAGCTGGTTGATGTAAACGTCAAGCGAGTTTGTGGGCGGCAGGATGGGGACTTCCTTTGGAATGGTTTGTTTCTTATGTGGGAGGGTAGGGACAGAGCAAATGTTTTGTGGGGTGGAGAACATTTTACAGTTCTGAGCATTGTGTCCGATTTTCCGGCACCTGAAGCAATGCCCCTCTTTGATGCATTTGGAATGTTCTTCAGGGGTGAGTTTAGAGACACGAATGGAATCTACATCCATTGCGTTTGGGTCTTTGATGCGAGGGGCCAGTCAAGGGATAAAACGAGGAACAGAAGGAGTGGGGACAGAGTTGACTTGGGGGGCACCTTTCCTGATGGCTGCCATGCAAGCTTTCTGGGTATGAAACTGTGTGGACTTGTCGATCCACACATTCAAGTCTGTGGGGAGTTCGCTCATAGACAAGAC
This sequence comes from Phylloporus aff. rhodophaeus, assembly GCA_038094475.1. Taxonomy (NCBI): domain Eukaryota; kingdom Fungi; phylum Basidiomycota; class Agaricomycetes; order Boletales; family Boletaceae; genus Phylloporus; species Phylloporus aff. rhodophaeus. The sequence continues at coordinate 5,408 of JBBPUD010000612.1, forward strand.
CATATCAGTGATCTTCTGGTCACAACCCATGATGAAGTATCCTATGAGTGACTGTTGATCTGTGATGCCAGACTTGGCAGTGGTCCCTAGGAAGTCTGAGATGTATTTCTGGAATCCATCGTTGATGGAATTATCAGGCTCTCTGAAGGTAGTCTGACAAAGGTATGGGAGCTAGAGGCAAGCGGTGGCTTGGATATCAAAAGGGAAGAATGTTTTTTCGAAGTTTTCGACTAACTTGTCGAAAGTTTTATTCTTGTCTTCAAGAAGAGGGTCTGCTAATCTGTCATACCAGGTTTCAGCGAAAGCGGCTGCTCTTTCTGTGGACAACATCTTGCTAAGGCACGTGAAGACCTTGGTCGAGTCTTCAGCATAGAGTTTCTTGTTGATGATGAAGTAGGCCTTCATGGCCTTGATCCATCTGACTGTGTCAACCGGTTTCCTGGAGAAGTCTGCTGGCAGGGCAGCTTGGAGTTTGGTGGATTTTTCAGAAGACATGGGTAAAGGCGATGGTGTGAAGAGGCTGGGTGACTGGGATGGCGGTGGTGGCAATGATAGTCTTGGTGTGGTCAAGGTCAGAGATGCTTCGATGGCAGGAAGCGTTTGAGAGGCAGGCAGGGCTAGAGGACTTGCGGGTGGTGCTGGGAAGTTTGAGGATCCAAGGACTTGGCAAGGGGAAGGTTGTTGGGTGGGTCTCTGTTCATTGTCATCTTCCAGGATGTGGTAAGCACAACGAAGGGCTCGGTCTCTGTAGGAAATGTTTGCTAGTGAGGTGTCCTACTCCTAGATAGGAGGGACAAGGTGTTACGTTTTCCCTCTTTTCTCCTTGTTCTTTGCTTTGACCTTTGCCTCGTTTGTGCATGGACACGTCTCTCGTCACCATGATGACTTATTCCCTTCCACATTGTTCTACGACCTTCCACTTCCTTCGTCATCACGCTTACTCCTTCACATAGCCTCACCGATGCCATCGGCTCCGCTTACTCATTCATGCTTACTTTCTTGCTTCGTCATCGTTCTTTGACATTCCATGACCTTCCATGGCTTAGTCATCATAGGGTATATATACCACACTCACCAGCCATTGTACCTTAGCTTAGACCTCCTTGATTGTACCCACAATACACTTGGGTTTCCTCCTTGCTCCTCATCCAAAGGTACCAGCCCTTTACCTTCTTGTCCACACTAAGCCTCTGCGTGTCGGTACCTTGTCCTTGAACTTCCCTTGGTTGCGCCTTGGGACTAGTCAGCTGGGCCTCCGTGCACCAGTACCTTGTCACCGTTGAGCCTTTGTGCATTGACTCCTTGAGACCTTGCTTTCATCGAGGCTATGCTCATTCCTACCTGGACCAAGCGTAACAAAAGGTCTAAGCTACTTTTTACGACTACCATCGCGTAGATCGTTACCACCATTCTCCCTTGTCCATCCACAGACCCCCACTGGGGAATCCCCCACAGCGCCCCTGCCAAGAGCTCAGACTTGGAACCCCAGGAGGAAGAAGACCTCTTCACTTCTGATCACTCAGACAACGACATCCCTATCCCGTCGATAGAGGATACCACAGTCACCCTCACTGAATACTTTGATGAGGCCACCTACCTGCCCCGAGTTCCCACTCCACCATCTCCCACTCCCCTTCCTCAGACTGGTAATATCTTCCAGTACCCTCCACGCACCCTGTCCCCCATCATGTCCTCCTCTTCAAAACCCACGGAACTCCGCCTTGCATCCCCTGAGGCCTTTAACGGAAGCTACACAACCACCGTACAGTGGTTGCAAACAGTCCGCTTCTATCTCCACGTCAACGAAAAGGTCTACAACATGGACTCCAAACAGATAGCCTTTGCGCTATTATACATGACCAAGGGCTCAGCACTCACATGGGCCAACAACTTCAGGCAGGAGGCACTCTCCCACACCATGCCAACCCTTGGAACATTCGCAACCTTCATTGCGAAGTTCAACAAAGCATTCAAACGCCAAGATGCCGTTCGCGACGCCATTAGGTGGCTGAGCAAGACCCGCATCAAGAAAAACAAGAAAGGGGATTGGACCCCCTCCCTTGACCACTATGTCCAGACCTTCCAGACCAAAATGGGTCTGACAGGTATCTTTGACAACAACGTCCTCATCGGATACTTTGCTAATGCCCTTCCTACTCCCCTCACAGACAAAATCTTCGCCATGGAAATGGTCCCCAAGACAATTGACGCATGGGTAGACAAGGCCCTCATCTTCCAAAAGAACTGGGAGCATGCTCGCTCCATCGCTGAGCACCGGAAGACGTCCCATACCCTGTACTAGAACTTCTCTGGAACCTTCTCCACCCGCACCACCAAGGACCCTGACACCATGGATGTCGATGTCATCAAAGTTCCTAAGATGACTCCTGAAGAAAGGAAGTGCTGCATCACCAAGAACCTATGCTTCTGATGCCACAAGCCTGGGCACAGCTCGCAGAACTGCCCACACTTCTCCTCTTCCCCCACAGATAGGCTGAAGAAAACTTTGGTCAAGAAGGTTGTAAAAGACGACCTACCCAAGCTGGAAGAGATTGAAGACGATGAAGAAGACGAACCACCTGCCGTAGCAGTGGTGGATTTCATTCCCCAGGATTTTTGAACAGGAGAACTCAGTCTACGTGAGTACCTCCTTCCTCTACTCATACGTGCGCTCCTGTAGTTGTATCTAGCTCCCGCAAATCTCTGTCCATTGCACTACAACTCGTGGAGCCATTGCACACTATGAAAGCCATAGACACCCGTGCCCTCATCAACAGCAGAGCTGACATCTGCTGTATTGACCATGACTTCATGAAGAAACACAAACTTCCAACGAAGAAACTTGAGGTTTCCTTCCATGTCTGGAATGTGGACCAAACTGTGAACCAAAACAGACAGGTCCGTTTCACCTTGACCCTCTTCACAAACATAGAGGGAATCACACAAGAAGTCACATTCTATGTCATGTCTTGTGGCAATGAAAACGTCATCCTCGGCATGCCCTGGCTGAAGATGACAAACCCTGTCATTGATTGGGTGCAGTGCACCCTCACCATCCCTGAATCTTGCGACCAGCACAAGGAGCTATTCGCTCGATTTTCCAAAGACACAGAGCACCATGAAGCTTTTTATGCATGCTTCAAAATGACAACCCCACCACCACGGCACCACCATGTAGACATGGTCTACGACTCCCACCTCTATGACTTCCTTGAACACCGCACACAAAAACAATACGTGCAACAAGCTCTCACAAACCGGACTTTAAACCAGATCATCCGCAGTGAAGGCCGTTACTTCAAACCCTCAGACCCTTGGATCTTAAAGATCACCACAGCCACGGAGCTCACTGCAGCAGCGGAGCTCGTCAAACCCAAGCTGGTCTTGCCACCGGAATACACACAATTCTCCACCATCTTTGACAAAGAGACGGCCGACCACCTACCCCCATTACGTCCCTATGACCATGAGATCAACCTGGATGACTCCTTCGTACCTAAAGTCAGAAAGGTATACCCCCTCACTCCCGCCGAACAGGAGGCAACAGAAGCTTTCCTTGAAGAAAACCTCAAGGCTGGGAAGATTTGCCCCTTGAATTCTCCCCAGGCCTCCCCCTTCTTCTTTGTCAACAAGAAAGATGGGAAGCTTCGCCCCTGCCAAGACTACCACTACCTGAACGAGCACACCATTCGGGATGCATACCCACTCCCCCTCATCTCCGATCTCATTGACAAGCTTTGGACCGCGAAGCACTTCACCAAGTTTGACGTATGATGGGGTTACAACAATGTACGCATCAAAGACAGCCACCAATGGAAGGCCGTGTTCATCACCCACAAGGGGCTGTATGAACCCATGGTCATGTTCTTTGGCATGACAAACTCCCCTGCCACATTCCAGCGTTTCATGAACAACTCATTCAGAGACATGATCGCTGAGGGATGGCTTGTCATTTACATGGACGACCTCCTCATCTTCTCCCCTGATAAAGCCACGCACTGAACGTACCAAAAGGGTACTACAACACATGGAGGAACTCGACCTCCACCTGAAACTTGAAAAATGCACCTTTAACACCTCAAAGGTGGAATACCTTGGAATGATTGTGAAACCTGGTCAACTTGCCATGGACCCAGTCAAACTGGACGGCATTGCCTCCTGGCCCATACCCACCAAGGTCAAGGACGTACGGTCCTTCCTTGGCTTTGCAAACTTCTACCATCGGTTCATTCCCAACTACACCACAGTCGCACACCACCTCCTTGACCTCATGAAAAAAAACCTTGCATTCTCCTGGACCCTGGCCTGCCAGCAGTCGTTTGACTTGCTCAAGGCACACTTCCTTGCCAAACCAGTGCTGCAAATGCCAGACCCTTCTCGCCCCTTTGCCATCACCACCGACGCCTCGAAGTTCGCCTCGGGCGCCATCCTTCTCCAAACTGACATCAATGGGGACTGGCATCCCTGCTCCTACATGTCCATGAGCTTCTCCCCCGCGGAACGTAATTATGACATTTATGACCATGAACTCCTTGCCATCATCCGTGCCCTCAAGTCATGGCACCATTATCTCCATGGCTCCTCGTTCCCTGTCCAGGTATTCACAGATCACAAGAACCTGACGTACTTCCGTGTCCCTCAGACTCTCAATCGCTGCCAGGCACGCTGGCTCCTTGATTTGTCAGACTTTGATCTGAAAATGATCCACATCCCTGGAAAACTCCTTGCTGGTCTGGATGTGCTCTCATGCCGTCCAGACCTCCTCCCTTCCAACAATGCCACTGACAACGAGGGCACCACATTGCTCCCCCCTTCCCTGTTCATCCGCCTCATTAACGCCTCGTTGTGTCATCTCATCGCCACGCACTCCACTGATGACCCGTTGGTCATGACACACCTCCACGCCCTTGAAAAACCTATCCCTGCCATGCTTCGTTCCCATCTCACTGACTGGACTTACTCTGATGGTGTCCTTATGTACAAAGGCCGCATCTACATCCCCATGGACGAAGCACTTCGCCGCTCCGTTGTGGAGCGTTGCCACAATCATGAAACTGCCAGTCATCCCAGTTATTTGAAAACTTGTCAGCTGGTCGCTCAGGAATACTGGTGGCCAGGCCTTGCCCAATTTGTCCGGAAGTATGTCTCCGGCTGCTCGGTTTGCCAACAAAACAAGGCAAACACTCACCCCACTGTTCCTCCACTCACCCCCATCCGCTCTCACGCTTCCTGTCCTTTCCAGCAGATCTCTTGTGATCTGATCACTGATCTCCCTGCTTCAGATGGCTTTGACTCTCTCCTGGTCGTGGTAGACCATGAGCTTACTAAGGGGGTAATTCTTTGCCCCACCAAGAAAACTTGCACCGCAGAAGGAGTGGCAACACTCTTTTTCCACAAAGTCTTCCTCTGATTCAGCCTCTATGACAAAGTCATCTCTGATAGAGGACCACAATTCGCCTCAGCATTCGCAAAAGAGCTTGGAAGGCTCTTGAACTATGACCTCTCCTTGTCCACAGCGTACCACCCACAGTCTGACGGAGAGACAGAATGCGTCAACCAGGAGATTGAAACGTACCTTCGGATCTTCTGTGGCTCCAACCTGGCCTCATGGTCAGCAAAAATATCACACGCAGAATTTGCGCACAACCACTGCCCCCACTCAGTCACCAGCAAGTTGTTGTTCTTTCTCATGATGGGCTATGAATCCCATGCCCTTCCCACAGTAATCACCGACTCCCACATTCCCAATGTTGAAACCTGTCTCCAAGAGCTATCCACTGCCCGCGATGAAGCTCTCGCTGCCCACGAACTTGCTCACCAGGTCATGGCTTCCCGCACCCGCCAAGGCTTCACTCCTTTTGTCAAAGGAGACAAGGTCTGGCTCGAGGTACGAAACCTAAAACGTCACATCGCCAACCCCAAGTTCACATCCAAAAGGGAAGGACCCTTCACTGTTGTGAAGGTGCTCTCACCCATCACGTATCAACTGTGCCTCCCAAAGACCTGGAAGATCCACCCGGTCTTCCATGCCTCCCTCTTAACCTCCTATCATGAGAACTCCATTCATGGCCTGAACTATCTGGTGCCACCCCCTGACCTCATTGACAGCGAAGAAGAGTACGAGATCAAAAAGATCTTGCGCCATGAGGAGCTCTGACGGCCCATTCCTTCCTGATCCGATGGAAGGGATATACTGCGGAAGAAGACTCCTGGGTCCCTGAGCGGGACATGAAACATTCCAAGTCTGCCCTGGAAGCTTATAAAAAGCTTCACCCCTATGTCTTCCCTCCTCAGTCCCCTGCTCCCAAACCACGATGACGATGACCACTCCTACTTGCCCTATGCTCATCCGCTTTGAGGATGAAGAAAGTTCTCCTTCCCCACCTGACATATACTCCAACCTCCACACATCATCATACACTGACGCCAACCCTCCTCCCTCATCCCTTGCCACTGCCACTGTCATCAATGACCTCTCAGGTCCTCCTTCGCCTTGCCCCACTCCTCGCCCCTCATCCCCAGAACACACATCGTCCTCGGATGACCTTCCAGTTATTGAATCTGTAGATTCCCCCATATATGCCAGCCGTCTTAAGGACCGCACTCCCAATGTTGACTATATTCACAACGTGAATTATCACCTTTCCAATCCACGTCTATGACTTGTCTTAGGCAACCACCTTGACTTTGGCTCCCCTCTGCACGCCTTACAACATCTCCACTTGTACCTCACCAGTATGGACCAAACCATCAGAGAGCTTGACACTATCCCCGCAGCACACCCTGCCACCAGATACATCATTGATGCTCACTGCAATGCCCTTGGGGCATTCCATGTCCTAGCCCACCAGTTCACCTTCAGTGAATTCCTTGGCGATATCGACCGATACAACCGAGAGCTTGTCCACACTCTCGCCCCACTGGCCCCCTCCGCGTCCTCGTCTCCCTTACTCCCTGATGAACTCGAAGTCCTTGAGCATACAGATCGCTACTGGACAGGCAACGATGGAGAGTCTCCTCTCCCTCCTAGTCATCCTCACTACCATGAAGCTTGCTTCATGTGTCATCACCTATTCCACCTACAAAAGGATTGCCAATTGTACCAATGCCTCAAGTGCTGCGGATTCCACCCTGGTCACACCATCTCCCGCTACCCTGTCTGCCCCGTCTGTCTCAGAGGCCATCATATTCAGGAACGATGCCCTCAGCTCTTTCCTGCCCCGGCTGTCTCTCCCCCGTCCACAAGCCCCTCATCTCGTTCTAGTTGCTCCCAGGTTGCCTCCCAAGGCCGCCGAGGCACTACGCCTCACCAAGCTCATGCAGTCCCACTTGCTCGCCCTCGCATTAGAACCGGATCAGGAAATTACCATCACTCTCATTACTCCCGGTCTCCCTCCCCAGGTGACATCTCCCTTGACACTGCAGCGTACGACAACATTGATGGATCTCCTGTCTTCAGCACTATGGACTTTTAATTGGTTCTTCGTCGTGGACTCAGATGTAGAAAGGGGGTAATGTTACGTTTTCCCTCTTTTCTCCTTGTTCTTTGCTTTGACCTTTGCCTTGTTTGTGCATGGACACGTCTCTCGTCACTATGATGACTCATTCCCTTCCACATCATTCTACAACCTTCCACTTCCTTCGTCATCACGCTTACTCCTCCACATAGCCTCACCGATGCCATCAGCTCCGCTTACTTATTCATGCTTACTTTTTTACTTTGTCATCGTTCTCTGACATTCCATGACCTTCCATGGCTTAGTCATCATAGGGTATATATACCACACTCGCCAGCTGTTGTACCTTAGCTTAGACCTCCTCAATTGTACCCACAATACACTCGGGTTTCCTTCTTGCTCCTTGTCCGAAGGTACCAGCCCTTCACCTCCTTGTCCACACCGAGCCTCTGCGCGTCGGTACCTTGTCCTTGGACTTCCCTTGGTTGTACCTTGGGACTAGTCAGCTGGGCCTCCATGCGCCAGTACCTTGTCACCATTGAGCCTTCGTGCGTCGACTCCTTGAGACCTTGCTTCCGTCGAGGCTATGCTCGTTCCTACCTGGACCAAGTGTAACACAAGGGAGATACTTGATCTTTTGTTACACAAAGTGTACCAAAGCAAGGACAAGGGTTTGAACATCTTACTCATTTGACAGAGGACACTCACGAAGAGGTACGACAACATTGTCAAAGAGCCCTCAAGGTCTTCGCAAGGTGTGACACGAGATGTACACTTATATTGTGTAGATCAAGTATGAGTACATCGAGTGTCTACTCTAACTACTTATACTAAGGTGACATGCAGCCAAGGAAGTTCATAGAACGAGATGGAATGTAGGAACACTAAGCTGGTGCGAGAGAGCTGGACTGCGGAGGAAGGCTGTCCGAAACAAGATCAAAAGCACAGGCAAAGGAAACAGGCACAAGGTGAAACAGGAACCCAGTGAAGCAGTAATTGGGGAACCTGGTGGAAGGAAAGCAAGGTGTGCTCAATGGTT
>JBBPUD010000613.1:0-13877 GCA_038094475.1 Phylloporus aff. rhodophaeus
AGCATGTATCAAACTGTCATATGCTATCAGCTTGGCAATTTCTTAGCAAAGTTGCTTACATCAGGTGCACAGTCATGGCAAATAGTGCTTCTGAAATTAACTACTGTAGTTAGCTAATAAAGTGTAGTAATAGGTTCCTAATAGTTAGAGACTTAGAGAAAATTTTGCAAAAATAGATCACATGCAGGTAAGATTTTATTTGGCCTTGCATTTTTTTTACTAACTACACTTCCCACACCCAGCCACCACAACACATCCTGCCCATTCAGCCAAGCTGTGTCCCAGCAGCACATGTCATCCATCCTGTGTACCATCACCACCACCAACTATCTCGTCCATGCTTTAAATGAGCATGTGCACTGCACAACGGTGAGTACACCTACCCATTCACCCACTCGTAGCACACTTACCCTAGGCCCATCCATCTTCACATGCACCATCTCAGGCATGCACCCTTCCTTTCATGCGCATGGCCGCCACCACCTCTGCAACCACAACAAAGAGGATGTGAGGGGTGCAGGCAATGTAACAGCATGCCTATCACCACCACCACGACCATAACAAAGAGGATGAGGGGGCACGAGCACGGCATGTCCACAACTGCAACCACAACTGCAACAATGAGGATGAGGAGACACAGGCAATACAACGGCGTGCCCACTACTAATACAACCACAACCACAACCACGAGGACAAGGAGGCATGGGCAACATGATGGCATGCCTACTACTGCAACCACAGGGGGACAAGGGAGTGCAGGCAACTCAACAACATGCCTGCTGTTATGCTTAGTCCCAGGTAGGGCCTTAATGTAGACCTTTGGTAGCTTGGTCAAAGTTCAATAAAGTCCTTGGACTTAGTCACTGTGATATAGGAACAAAGCAGAATCGGTGGGCAAAGCTAGTAGCCCAAGAGTTCGGAGTCAAGAGAGTTGATTGTGTAAAGGTAAGATCTAGCTTAGAGTACATGTATTTGAGACAATGGTTTATATAGTAGATAGAAGGCGCAGTAACGCTAGGAAAGGGAAGTGGTGTGATATAGGAAGAATTATATAATTGGTCGTCAAGAATAGATCAAGAAAATAGAAACCAAAATGAGAACAAAAGAAACACAGCCCTTGATGGCTGTCAACGAAACAACTATTCAAGTAGACAATAGTCTGATCAGGTGAAATGCCAATAGAGCAACATGACAACAAAAGATAAAGAAAAGAACAGACCACCAGCCCACATCTCTTGCATGTCTTGATAGACAAATTGTAACATTACCCCTGTAGTACGCATGAAGTCTCCGTACTTCCTTAGATCAGATGGGCCCAGTTGTGGTCAGTTGCAGACTGACGCTCCTGTTTCACTCCCAGCATTATCATCATCTGCCAAGTCATCATCAGTGTGGTCAATTAGAGCTGGCACTTTTTCCACATCAGTAAGATCAATCTCTAGTTCAGCAACTCGAACAGGGAGGGGCTGCAGAGAGATGATAATGGGAGAAGCCGGAGTATCGATGAAAGTGGTGGTAATGTCAACCGAGGTGGCATTAGAGGGGGAGATGGGTCTAGGATTGGGTAACAATCCTCGCCAGTTGACTTGAACATGACGAAGCTGTGTGTCTAGGTTGGGTATGATAGGGATCAGTACCCAAAAGGGCAAGTTGGGGTCGTATCATCGAGATCCGATGTCCCTGACATAGTTGCAGTAGGAGCAATCAGAGAAAGGACATCTTCCCTGATAACTATGTCTGATCCGGTGACACGTAATGTAGGCATGGTTGTTCATGGAGTGGTCAAGGGGAATAGGACCAAAGAGGCGAGCGGTGAGGTGGACGTGAGTGAGTTGTTCGGATTCGGAGAATTGATTGGGTGTATGAAAATGAAGTTGTTGGAGATGATGGAAATTGGCAGCAACAATCAAGTCATTGATACTAGCCTCATGTAGTGCTATGAGGATCCCCTTTCGTTGTTCCTTATAGATGTCACGAAGCATCCCCCCTAGTGCAGCTGGGGCTTCCACCATGTTTTCTACAACAGGAGTGATAAGTGAGAGATGGGCATTTTGGTAGTACATGCGAATGAGTCCGTCTAGGATAGAGTTCTTTTTGACAAGGGCATTAATGCAGGAGGAGAGGTGTGAGTCTTCTAGGAACATGACGACGACCTGGAGGTCTTGGTCATTGATATCAGGTCCGCGTTTATGATCAGCATTGGGTACCTGTGGGGTTCTGGGGAAGGAGGCAAGTATGGGAGTGTAAACCATTTTTACAAAGTTAAAGTGCAATGGAGAGGAATCGGGTGGAGGTGAATTCTGATGGAGGGAAGACACTGGGGTGTACCTGTTTATAATCGTTGAGGATGTCCTTGGCGTTTCCCAGATTACATTCTGGTTCCCATGAGTTGTCAGATGATGGATAGCCTTTCCATTTGATCAGGAATTCTCGTCGCCTTGAAGATCCTCTGTGCCTTAGGACTGCTTTGACTTCATGTTATTTCTTGCCGGAGATTAAGTCAGGAGGTGGCATGGGAAAATTTGGGCTGTGTATGTGGTTTTCATGATACAGAGATAGGAGGGATGCGTGGAATGTGTTGTGGATTTTCCAGGTTTTCAGGAGTCGTAATTTGTAGGTGACTGGGGATAGCACATTAGTGATGGTAAAAGGTCCTTCTCGTTTGGGAGCAAACTTGGGATTAGGGATAGACCGTTGGAGGTTTCATGCTTCAAGCCAGACTTTGTCTCCTTTTCTAAATGGAGTAAATGTCCCTTTGTTCCTTGATTTCATCACTTGCTGTGCCAAAGCGTGTGCTGCTAAGGCTTCGTCCCTGGCTGTGGACAGGACTTTGATCCAATCTTCCACCCTTGGTATGTTTGATTCAGCCAAGACGGTGGGGATACAGCAGGGTTCATATCCCATCATCAAGTAGAATGGAGATTGTGAGGTGATGGAATGAGGGCAGTGATTGTGTGTGAATTCTGCCATGTCAATATGTTCGTTCCATGTGGCAAGTTGATTTCCGCAGTAGATGCAGAGATAGGTCTCGATTTCTTGGTTGACACGTTCCGTTTCTCCATCCATTTGAGGATGGTATGCAATGGAGAGGGAAATGTCGTATTTGAGAAGTCATCCTAGTTCTTTGGCAAATTAAGAGGCGAATTGGGGACCGTGATCAGATCGTTTGAATACTTTTTTGTAAAAGAGAAGGGCGATGCCTTCTGCTGTGATGGTTTTCTTAGTGAGGCATAGAATTACCCCCTTAGTAGACCAAAAGGGAATTGAAGCTGGCAGAGACAGGGAGGTCGGTGATCAGATCACAAGAGATCTGTTGAAATGGCCAGGAGGAAGAGAAGAAAATGGGGGTTGGTGGTGGTCGGGTGGGATGAGTGTTGGACTTATTCTGTTGACATATGGTGCATCTGGTCATGTATTTGTGCACCATGGTGGCAAGACCTGGCCACCAGTATTCTCGAGCAACAAGTTGTCGAGTTTTGAGATTCCCTGGGTGCCCCTGCTGATGGATGATCATGGTGTTGGGCAATAACATCTTTCCATAATGTTCCTTCAGGAGGAACATAAACTCTTCCTTGATATAGCAATGTACCAGCGGTAAATTGCCAATCAGAGAGTCGGGATAGAAATTTGGAGGGAAGTTCTTCCATCACCTGTAGTGTGTCCAATATGAGTGGGTCGGATAAGAAGGAGGCACGAAGTCGGTCATGGAATGTGGCATCAATGGAGCATACGAATAAGTGAGCAGGGAGGAGAGTGATGTCATCATTGTCATTGTCAGTAGAGGGTAGTAGATCTGGTTGTCGGGACAATGCATCTGGTGCTACGAGTGCCTTCCCTGGGACATGGTCGATGTAGAGGTCAAAGTCTGTGAGGTCAAGCATCCAACGAGCTTGTCGTTAGTTCAACTTTTGGGATTGACGGAAATAGGTGAGGTTTTTGTGATCTGTCCACACCTGTACTGGGAAAGGGAATCCAAGCAGGTAGTGTCTCCATGCCTGTAGGGCGCGAATGACCGCCAAAAGTTCTCGGTCGTAGATGGCATAGTTATATTCAGCTTGTCCAAACATTTGTGACAGATAACCACAGGGGTGCCAGTCACCATTCCCGTCTTGTTGAAGTAGTACCCCTCCTGATGCATGTTTGGATGTGTCGGTAGCAATTGCAAAGGGTTGAGAGACGTCTGGGAAGGCAAGAACAGGTTCCAATGTGAAGATTATCTTAAGACTATTAAAAGCTCTGGTGCATGTGTCTGTCCACACCCAGGGAGCATCCTTCTTTGTAAGGTCTAGGAGAGGTTGTGCAATGTCGGAGTAATGAGGGATGAATCGTCGGTAGAAATTGGTGAACCCTAAGAATGACCGAATGTCTTTGACTTTGGTTGGTGTTGGCCATTCATCGATTCCTTTAAGTTTTGTAGGGTCCATGGCAATCTGTCCTGGTTGGATGATCATGCCTAGGTAGTCCACTTCTTGGACATTGAATCGACATTTCTCCAATTTGAGGTATAGATCTAACTCTTTCATCTGTTGGAGAACCCTTTTGGTTCGTTCAATGTGAGTCTGTTCATCAGGAGAGAAGATCAGAAGGTCATCCATGTAGATGACCAGCCATCCTTCAGTGATAAGGTTGCGGAAGGAGTCATTCATGAATCGTTGGAATGTGGAAGGAGAATTAGTCATGCTGAAGAACATGACCATTGGTTGAAAGAGTCCTTTATGGGTGATGAAGGTGGCTTTCCATTGGTCTCCATCTCTAATTTGAACATTGTTGTATCCCCAACGGACATCAAATTTAGTGAAGACCTTAGTGTCTTTGAGTTTGTCCATGAGGTCAGAGATTAGAGGAAAGGGATATGCATCTCGGATTGTATGTTCATTGAGATATCAGTAGTCTTGGCAGGGTCAGAGTCCTCCGTCCTTCTTTTTGACAAAGAAGAAAGGAGATGCTTGCGGGGAGGTCAAGGGTCTAATCTTTCCTGCTGCCAAGTTTTCTTCAATGAAATTCTCCATTGCCTTCTTTTCATCAGGGGATAAGGGATAGATTTTTGCAATTTTTGGAGTGAAGGAGTCCTTGAGGTTAATGGGATGGTCATACAGTGGTGATGGAGGGAGATGGTCAGTAGATTCCTTTTGGAAAATGGAGGTGAATGCTTGGTACTCCTCTGGTAGTTTGGTCTTTTTCTTTGTCTCGTCCATGGCCAACTGGGTGGAAATGGTAGTCTTCCCAATGGTACGTTCCAGCTTCTTGGCTATGGTTAAAGTGGGGAAGAAATAAGAGGCAGACTTTTGAATTCATTGGAGAGTGTAAGTGAAATACGCTCTTCGAAGATACCCATCTGGTGTTTCTTTCCCATTAAAGGGATTCACCCTTTCTACTGGTTTCTTCTGAGATTTGGGTGTTAAAGTCCTTTTGGATCTTTTTCCCAGATTGTGTCTAACCGATGAGACGTGAGTAAAGTACAAGTTGTTGGATTCATCTTTCTCCTGATCAATATTGATCGTTTTCTTCTTCCAATCGATCATGGGGTTTGCCTTTTGAAACCAAGGCATGCCGAGGATGACATTTTCTTGTCCAAGGTGCATTATGTAAAAGAACACCTTTTGTGTTACTGTTGCTAGGCAGACATAGAGGGTAACCCCAAATCTGATGAGTCCTTTGCTGTTTTGGGTTTGGTCGGCGTTTCGTACAATGAAGGGAGAGTTCAATTTTTCAAGTGGGATTTTTTGTTTGTAGACAAAGTCCCAATCAATGCATGAGATGTCCGCTCCAGAGTCTAAGAGGGCGGTGGTGTCGACGACTTTCAATGTTTGGCTTGGACAAATGAGTAAAGCAGGTGCAAGAAGAGTTCTAGATTCACTATCTGCTAGTATTACAGGTGAGCATTGTGTCAAGATGGAGGATCCTTGCGTCAAATGAGGTCCTCCTTTCAAAAATCCTGTTCAAGTGATTTCTGCAGGTGGGATACATAGGGTTCTTTGTCTTCGTCCTCTATTTCCTCGAGCCTAGGGAGTTCATCGTCTTCAGCCACCTCTCTGACCTTTTTCTCCTCTTTTGGCTTGATATTCTCCCTTACCCTTCTCTCGTCCCTAGTTCGATTGGTTTGTCCATGGTTTGGACAGTCACTCATGAGTCCTCTTTTTCCACAAGTGAAACAGAGTCCCTTGCGTCGGTACTCCTCTTGTTGTTCTTGGGAAAGACGTATGCGATCAATGTCCATGGCATTGGGGTCCTTGGAATGGGAAGTTCTGGGGAGGTAGGTGCAGGTAGGGGGAAAGGAGGTCTTTTTCTTTGAGGTGGGGTGATGAGATGAGAGCTGGTCAAAATGATCATGGTATGCCTGGAATTCCTCCGCCTTTGTGTACCAATCCTTTATTGTGGTAGGTTTGGTTCCTGAGTGATAGATCTGTTGGGTAAGAGTGGGGTGGAGTCCTTCTGTGAAGAGTCTGCAGAGAACTGTTTCATCTGTAACAAGGCTTCGAGCTACAGCAATCTCGAATTGAGAGATATAAGAAGTAACATCATCTCCTTTCTGGGTTAGGTTCTGCATCTTTGTGAGAGCTTGTCTGGGTTGGTCGGTGGTCAGGAAGCTTTTTTCAAGGTTCTTGATAAAATCATCGTATGTGATACACAAAGTGTACCAAGACAAGGATGAAGGTTGAACGTTACTTGTTTGACGGAGGACGCTCACAAAGAGGTACAACAACGTCGTCAAAGAGTTCTCAGGGAGTTCACAAGGTGGGACACGAGATGTACACTTGTATTGTGTAGATCAAGTATGAGTACATCAAGTGTCTACTCTACGTATTTATGGGATCAAGGCATGCAGCAATGGAAGTTCATAGAACACTATGGAAAAAAGGGAATACTAAGCTGATGTGAAAGAACCAGGCTGCGGAGAAAGGCTGTCTGAAACAAGATCAAGAAACATAGCACGAAGATCAGGTACAAGGTGAAACAGGGACTCAAAGGCGAGGACCTGTGTGAAGATATGTGTCACTGGTTGAACAGCACGATGGAGGAATGATCTAGGATGATGAGAGAATGCTCATCATGTTCAGCGAGAATCATAGGAGAAACGAAGAAGGAGATTCGACGAGAGAGAAGTAGAACGTGACGGTAAAGAGAAAAAATTGTAACAGTATGTTCCAAACATTTTGGAGGTAATGACTTTAGAAGTGAAGACCCAAGCTTCAGCAGCGCCCTTTTTCATAAATGAAAGAATGAACGCGATGCGTTTCTCGTCAGAGTCATAGGTGGTGGTATTGACGAGGAGATAGATCTGCGCTGAGTTAAGCCACCCTGTGAAAGTTTCTTGTTTTCCGTCATGATCTGAGGGTACACTGAGGCATAGTTCTTTCGAGTTGGTGGTGCTGCTCATGGTGAAGGGGGAAGAGGTTCAAGTGGGAGGATTAGGGGCGGGAATAGAGGGAGGAAGCATTGGTTGGGAGATTCAGGGACGAGCAGGATTCTGGGGGGTTTGGTAGGAGTTTTGCCATGAAATGATGGGTGACTACTAGGTAGTAGTTGTTCAAGAGGGAAGCTAGATCTTTTGTTACGCTTAGTCCCGGGTAGGGCCTTAACATAGACCTTTGGTAGCTTGGTCAAAGTTCAATAAAGTCCTTGGACTTAGTCGCTGCGATGTAGGAACAAAGCAGAATCGGTGGGCAAAGCTAGTAGCCCAAGAGTTCGGAGTCAAGAGAGTTGATTGTGTAAAGGTAAGATCTAGCTTAGAGTACATGTATTTGAGACAACGGTTTATATAGTAGATGGAAGGCGCAGCAATACTAGGAAAGGGAAGTGGTGTGATATAGGAAGAATTATATGATTGGTCATTGAGAATAGATCAAGAAAATAGAAACCAAAATGAGAACAAAAGAAACACAGCCCTTGATGGCTGTCAACAAAACAACTATTCAAGTAGACAATAGTCCGATCAGGTGAAATGCCAATAGAGCAACATGACAACGAAAGATAAAGAAAAGAACAGACCATTGGCCCATGTTACACGAAGTGTACCAAAGCAAGGACGAGGTTCAAACGTTACTCGTTTGACGGAGGACGCTCATGAAGAGGTACGACAACATCGCCAAAGAGTTCTCAAGGGTGTTCGCAAGGTGTGACACGAGATGTACACTTGTATTGTGTAGATCAAGTATGAGGTACATCAAGTGTCTATTCTAGTTATTTATATGAAGGAGATGCGCAGCAGAGAATACCTGAGAACACCATGGAAGAATGGAAATACTAAGCTGGTGAGAGAGAACCAGACTGCAGAGAAGGCTGTCCATCAAGATCAAGGAACACGGAAGTGAAACAAGTGATGAGGGCGAAGCACATAGCCAAGGGGCTATGCGTATAGATACATCGTATCCAGTCCAACAACAAGCAAAGCATGCTTGAAGCGTTCTAGACAGGTCAAAGGAGCTGCAAGGTAAGCAATGCGAGAGGAAATAAGAAAGACGCCAGGATGTAGTAAGGAAATTGTAACAGCCCACATCTCTTGCATGTCTTGATAGACAAATCGTAACACCTGCCACCACCACCACAACCATGACAAGGAGGACAAATGGATGCCTGCCACTACCACAACAAGGACAAGGGGTGTGTGGACAACACAATGGCGTGCCCACCACCACTGTGACCATGGTGAAGAGAACAATGGGGCATGAACTCAATGGCATGCTCACAACAAGGAAAGAGGGGCACAACACAACAGTGTACCCACTATCACCAACAACAAGGAGGAGGGGGTGTGGGCAACATGATGGCCCACCACCACTACTGCAACCATAACAAGGGTGAGGTGGTGTGGGCAGCATGACAGCATACCCACCACCATGACCAGCAACTATGACCACAACAAGGATGAGGGGGCCATGGACAACACAACGGCATGCCTGCTACTGCAACCACAACGAGGATGGAGGATGAGGATGAGGGGCACAGGCAACACAACCGCAACAAGGATTGAGAGCATGGACAACACAATAGTGCATCTGCCACCACCACAATGATGACCATGACAAGGTCAATGGGGTCATGGGTAACACAACTATGTACCCACCACCACTACAGCAACTATGACAAGGAGGACCAAGGTGCCTGGGGAGCACAATGGCATGCCTGCCACCATCACCACCATGACAACCATGATGAGGATGAGAGGGGGGGTGTGGGCAACACAATGGCATGCCCTTTTCCACCACCACAACTACAACTGTAATGTATATAGTTTTTTTTCTCTTATGTAAATTTGGTAGTGTACAAGTGAATTATTTTTTTTTGGATTATTACAAGCTGGATTACTACCTACACTAGAGGATTGGGACAGTCTGGGACAGTCCAGTCCCAGCCTGGGTATGACACAAACAGCACTTCACAGCTAGGTACCTTGTCTGGGGCATCTGGATGCACTGGGCTGCTGGCCACTACTGGCCACTACTGGATAGGAGGAGGGCTGATTTGCTAATGTACTCCAGCTATGTCAATGGTTTTGGTGCAAGGGCATAAAATTACCCCCTTTGTAAGGCCGTGGTCGACCACAACCATAAGCAAGTCAAGGCTGTTGGACAGAGGAAGATTGGTGGTAAGATTGACAGACAGTTGGTGAAAGGGAAGGGTCAAGGAAAAAGTGATAGGTTGGAGCAGAGGAACAGTGGAATGGATGTTGACCTTGTTTTGTTGACACACAGCGCAACCTGTGATGTAGTTGCAAACAAATGTGGCCAGACCAGGCAACCAAAAATCATGTTCAACAATAGATTTAGTACAAAACTGTCCCATGTGACCTGTGGTGGTGGAGGAATGAACTGTGTCAAGGAGAGCATGTCAAGAAGCAGGGGGAACATAAAGGTAACTTTTGTAAAACAATTGAGTGTCATCATAATGCCAGTCAGCTAGAGCAGAGCAAGGGAAAAGTGAGGATTCATCTGTGAGATTCTGCAAGACTCAGAGAATAAGAGAGTTAGAGGGTGAAGATTGTTTGATTCCGTTGACAAGGGAAAGGTCTAGGGCAAAGATGATGACAGGATCAGGGAGGATAAGGGTGTTGATATTATCATTGGATGTGTCAATGTGATCTTGACAGGAGAGGGTGTCTGCAGGTCCCATATGGGAGCCTAGGGTAACCTTCCAGATGATATCTTAGTCCTATAAAAAGAGAGACCAATGAGCTTGTTGGAGTGTGTGTTTTTGGGGGTCTTTGAGATACAATACATAGGTGTTAAAAATATAGGCTCCTGAAAATTAAGACTTTCATTGCTTCCACACCTCTGGAAATAGTCATTCTGGAATTCCCACGCATTTGGAAACTCCAGAACTAACCTATACATATAAAACTCAACTATATCGTACGATCTATTCCTCCCTGACCTATTCCATATAAATCCTGCTTACACTTGCCTATTTTCAGAACTTTATGAGTCTGTATCTCCACCCATATATATACCTTTACCTTATTTTTCTTTCTTTCCTCAGTCGTGTTTCACTCTCATGGGCAACTGGCTGAGGTAGGACCTCTTGTCTCTGTTTTCTTTTATACATAGCTGATGTACCTTAGTGGGCACAATTGCCCTTGCATTAGAAAATCTGACAGGTTATGAGCCCTGCTAGTGCACACTAGTAGAATCTACCTATTCACCACGACTCTATCCCTCTCGCCACATCTCCGTCCCTTGCCCTGACGCATTATGGGCCTCTCACCTTGCAATGCCATCTGAATCCACCTCAGGTGAAACTGCCACCTGTCCAATACTATCTGGACCATTAAACTTCAAAATATGGAAACTGCATGTAAACACCAAACTACGCCATGAAAAAGTCCTTGGGGTAGTTCTAGGCACAGACACATGCCCAACCACTATTCCCTCTGTTTTCTCAAGTGCCAGCATCTCTGGAACAAATGTTCCAACCACCAGAACCACTGGAACCACCATTTATGGAAGTATCAGTTCTGAAGAAAATATCCGGAAATGGATGGAACGCGATGAGAAGGCACATTGCATCATTCAAGATCACATATCTGATGCACTTCTCCTGAAAACTGTACATCACACCACCGCAAAGGCTCTATATGATGCTCTGGTGAATCTTCACCAAACATCAAATCTCGCTTTAGCCTTCTACTCCTTCTGGCAACTATTTGCATCAGAATGGGATGACAAATCCGATATCTCTGATCACATTGCCTCCATTCGCACCTTGGAGTCACACCTCACTGGAATGAAGTTTCCGGTTGATGGAAAAATCCTCGCATTTATTCTCCTAAACTCCCTTCCGAAAACCCCAGAATGGAATGCATTCACCTCATCAGTCATAAATACAGTTGAGGAAGCAAAACTCACCTTTGATGCAGTGGAAACTCGCATTCTATCAGAAGAGGCTCGGCTAAAACTTCCAGTAACTAAGTGAAAGAGGAAACCAAAGGAAGACAAGTGATGTGAATATCATCACACTGTGGGCCACAACACACAGGACTGCAGAAGTTATCAATTCTGGCCAACAGAGTTGAAGCAGAAGTATAAAAGGGAAAAGGCAAACACCACAGAGGACTTGCCAAGTCCGAAGCCAGAACCACTGGATCAGATAAATGTAATTACCAAGCATGTAGACTATGCCCTATATCATCGCATTCAGGCTTATGTGTTGTCTGATCATAAGTCCCCATCCAAACCCATAATCATCATTGACTCCGGAGCAACTTCACACATGGTACCACACTGCAGGTGGTTCCATTTATACTCCTCCCTATCATCACCATGCTCAGTACAGTTTGGGGACAACTCAACAGTCAAAGCTATTGGAATTGGGACTGTCATCTTACGCTCAGTAGTCAAAGGCAAACGATTTGAGGTATCTCTTAGTGAAGTTCTACATATCCCAGAATTTACTCTATCACTCATATTAGTTCCAAAACTGGAAAAGGTAGGACTCTCTGCTTTCTTTCTGGCAAACTCCACCTCCTGTTTTATACGAAAAGGCAAACACACTGTCATTACAGGATCACATGTGGATGGACTATACCATGCTACTGCCACACCAGACACCATTCCAGAATCTAGTTTGGCATCTGTGGACATAAACCTCTTGCATAGATGCCTGGGACATATTTCCATGGCCTGAATACAAACCATGGTTCGGAAAGGACAGCTCCATGGTATTGATGAAATCACCGGAAGTCCGGAATTCTGTGAATCATGTACCGTCGGAAAGATGAAGAAATTGCCATTCAAGTCCAAAGATAAACAACGAACAACGAAACCCTTGCAAATGGTACACACAGACATTGGGGGCCCAATTTCTCCCCAATCCCAAGAAGGATACTGATATTGGCTACTCATAGTTTATGACTTCTCGCACTTCCCTTGGATTTACTTCCTTAAGCGGAAGAATGACGTCCAAGACACATACAAGCAGTGGAAACTGGATGTAAAGGCTTTCTTTCATACAGAAGTGGAAAGTAAACAACTTTCATCCTCACATGTTGAGTTCCTAAGAAGTGATGGAGGAAGTGAATACACAAATACAAAGTTTCAAAACATGCTCCGAAAGGATGGAACCATTTTGGAAACCTCTGCCCCATACACTCCAGAACAAAATGGTCTTGCAGAACACATGAACCAAACACTCTCCTCGCTTGCAAATTCCATGTTAGAGGACTCAAAACTCCCTAAATCATTCTGGGTTGATGCCATGTCCACTGCTGCATATGTCACTGCTCAAAGTCCAACCTTTGCACTGAATGGAGACAACCCATATCATACGCTATTCCACTGTCAAGTAGACCCAACCATATTCTGACCATTTGGGTGCCTTGCCTATGCCCTTATTCCAAAGGAACAATGGAAAGGAAAATTCCAACCTCATGGATGGAAGTACATTCTACTTGGATACATGCCTGGACAGCAGAGCTACAAACTTCTAGACTTGGAAAAGCGAACTATTATCTCTAGTCGACATGTCACCTTTGACAAATCTGCAAAAGTATCTGATGCAGAAACTGCTCCTTGAAAATGTGCATCTGAGGAGCAGTGGAAGAAACTGTCCCCTTTACACACTCATAAACTGGAACACCAAGTCCCAGAAGATGAATCAGAAACCACTTCCAGCATGGAACCCTTTTTGGAGACAGTGGGAGAAAATCCAACAAATATAGATGAATTAACAGAACTAGTGGAAAAACTCAGCCAGCTTCAGATAAACAAAACCTCCCCTTCTTTCACTGTTCCAACAAATATAACACCCATACAAGCTCCTGCGTGCATTGTTGCTGGAGCTTATAGAAGTAGTTGAGTACGATGTCCTGCAGATAAAAATCGGGAGTACCAACGAACTCTAGATGAAGAAAATAAAAGAAAACAAGTGGACCCAGGAGATCAAATGGAAGAGATTGAAGTGGAGAAGGAGTTATCAACACCCGATGCAAACATGAAGGATACTAAAGTTCCGGAAACTCCGGAAACTCCAAAAGTACCGGGAGCTTTCCTTGACTTCCAAGACAACTTACAAGAGCAAATCTTTGCTGGGGCAGCTTGTGGACAAGTTGAAGATGAACTTCCAAACACTATTCAAGATGCTTATGCATGACCTGACACTGATTTGTAGAAATCAGCTGTGGAAGAAGAACTCCTCAGTCTAAATGCAAACAACGTCTATGAAACTGTCCTGATTCCGAAAGGGGTAAAACCAATTACCTCCAAACTAGTGTTCCAGATTAAATGAGATGAATCCGGAAAAGTGGACCGCTACAAAGTTCGAATTGTTGCATGAGGCTTTACACAAAAGGAAGGAGTAGACTATCAAGAAGTTTTTGCCCCTGTGGCAAATCTTGATTCTGTCTGCATCATCATTGCTCTTGCAGCCAAGTATAACCTTGAACT
>JBBPUD010000614.1:0-13845 GCA_038094475.1 Phylloporus aff. rhodophaeus
GTTGAAAGACAATGTCATCTGGAGTTTTGTCAAAATATTCCAGAGTTTGTTGCAGCTCCTTCTCCATGATCTGCACATAAAGGTTAGCATCCATCTTACCATCAATCTTGCAAGCCATTCCAATCCCATCCCAAGTCATACAGCCCCACATCATCAAACTTCCCTCTCCAAACTTAACTGTTCCTTGTATAAGCCTATCACTTAGGCTTTCTCCTGTCTTTTTCCAAGCTTACTTCTCACCATCTGAGCCAAGGTGATTAATTTTGGTCTCATCTGACCATATGACTTGCTTCCAGTCCTCTATAGTCCAATGTTGGTGGCTTAAAGCAAAGTCTATCCTTGCTCTCCTATGACATGGTTTAAGAAAAGGGCATTTCTTCTTCACTACAGCCTTCATTCCTACCTTCCTAAGGTGAGGATGAATAGTCTGGGATGAAATGGGCTGGTTCTTGATATCCTGAAGAGTTTTGGTAACTTGGACAGCATTTTTAGCCTTTCCAGTCTCAATAAGTCAGATGGCATGATGCATGTCAGTGGGAGTGATAATGGAGGGATGACCACCAGAGGATTTTGGAAGATCAGGACAAAGTTTAGAGGGTATTCTGCTGATAGTGGAGTTGTTGACACCAGTAGCAAGTGATATTTGGCAAGTAGACTGACCCAAATACAAGAAAAAGAAGAATTGATTGGTTTGGTCAATAGAGAGGGATTTCATGATTGTAGTAGTGAAAAAAGAGTGGTGTTGTGGTTTGTTTGGACTATGTTGAACTTTATATACATCACATGACTCATTACTATAGCTTGTAAGACCTTGATTTGGATGTTTATTAGACTAGCAACAAAACTGTTGCAATGACATGAGTGGATTCAAATGGTCATATCTGAAACAACCTTGAACCGCTAGGGCTCTGACTAGGTTGCACTAGATCCTTAGGACTTAGGAAAGGTGGGTATGGACTCAAGGGAAATCTCCAAGAGAACCAGACTGGAGAAACCAGCGCTGGGCTCTTGGGTCTTTATATACTACCTATAATGTATGTACATGTTGTGACCATATCTAACGATCTGTTCATATAAGGACTACTCTATATCCTGAAACATAAGGATGAAGCGTGTATCATAAACGCTGTAAAAGAATGGAAGAGAAGCATGGTGAAACATGTTTGAGAAACATATGGTTGAAGCATGGGTGAATTGTAAAGGTGTGAAAGAGGATCCAGCCCATGATGTCATAGTGACATCATAGAAGTCTAGGTGAGTCCGTGATCAAGGCCAGCACTTACGATCTAATCTGGCTGTGACTCCCTGATAAGATAAGATAAGGAGAGATAGAGGTATATCTCCTGATTGGACTAGCCAATAAGGGCAAATGTGAGTGTGATAGAGTTCGTGGAGAAGGGTGAAAAATACATCCTGTAACACTACTCCCCTGCTAGGGATCAACTTCCAGGCGATCAAAGGGTGTGATAGCAGAAACAATCAAGTTTTCCAGAGAAAAAAAGAGGCGAATAAACACCAAATGAGACATGCGCAACTTGTGGGGCGCGGAAGGATGAGAGGAGTGAAAATCAGAAATGGCCTGTTGGGCCATCGGAAGGAGGTGTCCTTCAGGTTCCCATGTGCAATCCGTCTCATCATAACCTTTTCAATGGACAAGGTATTCAAGGCGTCGTTCTTTGTATCTGGAGTCAACGACGTAGTCAACCTCGTAAAGATCATCACAATCTTCAGTAACTAGCACTGGATGAGGAGCAACCACTGGTTGTCCGGGTAGTCTTTCCTTATATGGTTTAACACGTGAGATATTGATGACATCGTGAATTCTCATAGAACGGGGCAGGTACAAGCACACTGCATTGGAACTGATGAGTTCTATGATCTCATAAGGGCCAATCCAGTGTTCCGTAAGCTTCCTAGAAGCTCGTGTCAAACGTAAGTTTTCTGTGGCCAACCACACTTTATCTCCGATAGCATAAGCGGGAGAATCTTGGCGTGACTTGTCCACTTGGCGTTTCATATGCTCTTGGAAAGCCAAGATTTTTGCTTTCGCTTTGTCGATATTTGTTTCCATTTCGTCTGTGAAACTAGAGGCAGCTGGTGCCTTGGAAACTCATTGCTCAAATCCCATTTGTGGATGATAGGAGCATGTGACTTCAAATGGAGATAGCATGGTAGATGCTTGCTTCTTTGAATTGTAAGAGAACTGGGCTAATGGAAGCCAGTCCGTCCAATTCTCTTGGTGCTCTGTGCAGTAAAGGTGGAGAGTGGTGGCCACGCCGATAAACCAACAGGCGAGTCAGCAGTTGCAAACAATCAGCGCCACATCAACTTGGAAATCCACAGCAATGCACCTGAACCCTGCCCTACTGCTCCTTTGCCTTCTGCACCTACCAAAACCCCAGCCGTCAAGCTTCGTCAATCAAGCCATCAGTGAACCAAATCGCCCTACATGCGAATGTTGCGCAATGGTGAAGGCTCGCTCGAGGGACATAGTGGGGGCCCAACATTCCCGCATGGGATCCAACAGGTAGCTCTTGAGGGCCGTCATAAGAGTGATGGGAAGTATGCGGATGTAGAAGGCAATAGCGCTGTCAAATGGGGTGACAAAGAAGCTGCTTATGCAATGTACGTGGGAACGCAAGCAATTGAGGCGCTGGAGCCATGCACCATCGATGAAGCATGAAAGCAATCTGATTGGCCTCAATGGGACAAGGCGATAAGAGCGGAGTTGAAGAGTCTTGACGACGCACACATGTAGGACGTCATACCACGACCAGCAAAAGGCATGAACGTCGTCGACAGAAAATGGGTTTTCAAGATAAAGAAAAACACAGCCGGTGAAATTGACAAGTACAAAGTGTGACTCGTTGCCCGTGGGTTCATGCAGGTACATGGTGTTGATTACTATGAAACATATGCCCCGGTTACACGTCTATCCTCCCTGCGCCTTATTCTTGCCATTGCTACTTGCTATGACTGGGATATTGATGTCTTTGACTTTCACTCTGCATTCCTCAATGGCCAACTAGACAACAACAAAGTCATATTCATGGAGCTGCCACCCAGCTTCAACAAACGAGGCAAAGACCTTGTCGCGTGCTTACATGTGGTGTTGTATGGCTTGAAACAAGGAGCGTTAAAGTGGTACCAACGGCTTTGCCATGAACTCACCAATTTGGGCCTGAGCCATACAGAGGCAGACTGGGGGGTATTTGTGGCGCAAATAGGTGCTGAGCTGCTGATCCTCGCATCTCATGTCAATGACTGCACTGTAACAGGGTCATCAAAAATGTTGGTGAAGGCGTTCAAGCAGGAAATTGGGTTGCAGTTCAAGATCACTGATCTTGGACCGATCAGCTGGTTGCTTGGGATGAAAGTGACATGTGACCATGATGCACACACAATATCCCTATTCCAGCAGCCATACATTGAAGCGATACTAACAAAGTACAACTTCACAGATCAAAAGCCCATCTCCATCCCGATTGACCCACATACCCAGCTCTCATCCTCACAGTCACCCAAATCAGCCGCCGACATCACAAAAATGTACCAAGTCCCATATCGTGCAGTGTTAGGCTCCCTCATGTACCTAGCCGTTGGTACACGTCCTGACATCGCATTCATTGTCTCAATACTTGCACAATTTATAAAGAACCCAGGCTTGCTGCATTGGGAGGCACTCAAACACATTTACTGCTACTTAATAGGCACAAAGGCATGGTCCCTGACCTATGGAACCCAGATGAAGAACTTAGTAGGGTACACCGATGCAGATGGTGCATCCCAGGAACATTGATACACCATATCCAGTTACATATTCCTCATAGATGGAGGGGCAGTTTCCTAGGGCTCACGGAAGCAAGAGCTGGTTACACTTTTGACAACAGAAGCTGAATACGTTGCATCTACGCATGCTGCCAAAGAAGCTCTATGGCTCTGACGTCTCATCAGTGAAGTTTTCAGACCACTTCATGACCCGACCATACTCTACAACGACAATTAGTCTGCCATCGCACTGACAAAGGATGGCAACTACCATGCACACACCAAACATATTGATATCTGTTACCATTTTATTCGTTTCTCCGTTGCTGCTGGTTCTATTCTTTTACTCTATTGCCCTACAGACAGTATGATTGCTGATACACTTACAAAGGCCCTCCCTTCTGCTAAGGCCAAGCATTTTGCTATGGAACTTGGACTTCGTGTCATTTAAGGGGGAGTGTTGGAGTTTCAAACGACATAGCCACATTTGCTTAGTAATCATGGACCTACTTTTCATGCACTCAAAGTTTGCCTCATCTCAGTTGACACTGTCGCAGTCACCTGAGGTAAGATACCTTTACACATTTACTCAGACTTGTACTTATACTCCTGTAGACTTATTCTGCCTACAGTGGTGTGAGTGGAAGAAGATCTGGAGAAGTTTTGGTATGGGGTATGTGACTTCTTCTGGTGCTCAGCAATAGAGTGAGTGTGCTCCCAGTTCTTTTGGAAAACGAGGGCCTTATCTACCCATGCATTGATGGTGGTTTTTCCATGGCAAAGATTTTGTCAGTGAGGGGAGTGGAAAGGACATTGGCGAAGTAGCCAATTAGGACATTGTTGTCAAAGATACTTGCCAGACCCATTTTGGTCTGGAAGGTTTGTACATAGTGGTTAAGAGAAGAATTCCATTCCCCTTTCTTGTTTTTCTCAATGTATGTCTCATTTAGCCACCTGATGGTATCCTGAACAACATCTTGGAATTTGAAGACTTTGTTGAACTTCATGATGAAGTTCACAAAGATTCCCAGAGTGGGTGTAGTGTGTAAGAGTGCCTCTCTCCTAAAGTTATTGGCCCATGCAAGTGCTGAGCCCTTGGTCATTGTAGGATAGCGCAAAGGCTATCTACTTGGAGTCCGAGTCATAGACCTTTTCATTGACATGAAGATAGAAGTGGACAGTTTGCAACCACTGGACAGTGGTTGCATAGCTTCCATCAAAGGCCTTTGGGGATGCAAGGTGGAGTTTCGTGGGTTTGGAAGAGAACATGATGGGTGACAGGATGTGTGAAGGAAACTGGAAGATGTTACCAGTTTGTGGAAAGAGAGTAGGAGATGGTGGAGTGGGAACTTGGAGAATGTAGGTGGTCTTGTTGAAGTATTCAGTGAGGGTAACTGTGGTATCCTCTACCACAGGGATAGAGATGTCATTGTCTGAGTAATCAGAAGCAAAGAGGTCTTTTTCCTCCTGGGGTTCCGAGTCTGAGCTCTCAGCAGGGGTGCTGTGAGGGATTCCCCAGCAGAGGTCTGTGGATGGATAAGGGGAAATGGTGGTAACAATCTACATAATGGTAGTCATAAAGAGTTGCTTAGACCTTTTGTTACACTTGGCCTGGATAAAGACAAGTGCAACCTTAACGGAAGCTAGGTCTCAAGGAGTCAATGCACAGAGTCTCAACAATGGCAAGGTACTAGCATGCAGAGACCCAGATGACTAGTCCCAAGGCACAACCAAGGGAAGTTTGAAGACAAGGTACCAATGCATGTAGGCTCGGTAGGGACAAGGAGGTGAAGAGCTGGTACCTTCGGACAAGGAGTAGTGAGGAAACCTAAGTGTATTGTAGATACAATCGAGGAGATCTAAGCTAAGATACAATGGTGAGTTGAGTGTGGTATATATACCCTATGATGACTAAGCCATAGAACATTATGGAATGTCAGAGAACAAAGGAGAAGTCAAGAAGATAAGCAACAATGAGTAAGCAGAGCCAATGGCATCGGCAAGGCTATATGAAGGAGTAAGTGTGATGACAAAGGAAATAGAAGGTCATAGAACAATGTGGAAAGGAATGAGTCATCACAATAACGAGAGTTGTGTCTGTGCATGAGCAAGGCAGAGAACTAGAAGACAAGGCAAGACAAGGCA
The DNA here is from genome assembly GCA_038094475.1 of Phylloporus aff. rhodophaeus. NCBI lineage: Eukaryota > Fungi > Basidiomycota > Agaricomycetes > Boletales > Boletaceae > Phylloporus > Phylloporus aff. rhodophaeus. The sequence continues at coordinate 5,914 of JBBPUD010000614.1, forward strand.
AGAAAAAGAAAAAAATGTAACACTAGCCTCTCCTCCTTGTGACTTCTTGTTGAGTGCTTCAATATCTTATCTCCAAGAGAACCAGACTTGGAAAACCAGTACTGGGTCCTTGGATCTTTATATACCATCCATAATACTGTATATGTACATGTTGTGTCTGTATCTAATGATCTGTCCATATAAGGATCTACCCTATATCCTGAAATATAAGAATAAAATGTGTATCATAAAGCTATGAGTGGAAATGAAAGAGAAGCATGGTAAAATATGTTTGAGAAACATGAGGTGGAAGCATGTGTGACATGTGAAGATGTGAAAAAGAGTCTAGCCCATGATGTTATAGTGACATCATAGAAGTCTAGGTGAGTCCATGATCAAGGCCAGCACTTATGATCTAATCTGGCTGTGACTCCTTGATAAGATAAGGTGCAAAGAGATAAAGGCATATCTCCTGATTGGACTTGCTAATAAGGGCAAATATGAGTGTGATAAACTTCATGAAAAAGGGTGAAAAATATGTCTTGTAACAAACATAGACTCTGGCATCTGATGGCATTCTGAGTCAGTCAAGGCATGTGACCAACCCAGAATAGAGACCAACCATGAGCTAGTGAAGTGGCACATGTCTTGTCTCTTACCACTTTGCTTCACATTCTCACTCCTTGTTAACTTGTTGTACACACCTCTTCATATTCACTTTTTCCTATTCTTTTTGCCTTGTCACCATGCAGATTCCAGAAGTCCCAGCTCCTTCAAACTTCACCAATGATGTACATGCTGATAAACACTAGCCTCTCATCAATCTTGGACTGACTGAACAGCAAGCCATCACTGTTCTCACCCAACAATGGAATAGCAAATGTGAAAAGGACCAACAGGAAACCAAATGAAGACAAGTAGAGGAGGAACAACCTGAAGTGGAAGAAAAAGAAAGATGAACCGAAGAGCAATACCAGAAAGAGGAGGAAGAAGTGCTAATACTGAAGGTTGTGATCCAGAAAATCCAACAGCACAAATTTTGTAAACTTTGGTACTTTACCAATGAAGAACTTAATGTAACTGACATCTCTCTATCCTATGCAGCTAACAATGACACACACTCTCTAGTGACCTTTATCAATGGCAACTCCACTTGGGCACCTGCCATCCATGTGAACAACAAAGCCAAAGTCACTCAGGATGAACACCTGTTGATGTGACAATTCAGACAGGCATCCCTGTACATCATCAATTTTTTTGTCGATCATGGCTAGAAAAATTCACATATGGACATGCACATTCATTTCTGGTCTGCAATTGAGAATTACAAATGGCATAACTTGTGCATTCACAACCACCAGCATGTCCTCCTTATCTACCAAGGACAACAAAGATGCAAATGGCACAATTGCATTGTCTTCCCACATGCCTTTGATCTTTCCTATCATATGCCATTCCAACTCCAGACCTCTGCACTTAACTCCTTGTCTTCTCTGGAGTAATCTCCTCCATTTGTATGCATGTGACATCCAGACCCACATGATATTTCCTTTTATGGTCTTCTTTGTATTTTGATTGGCTGTGTCTCTTGTTTTGGCTAGTCTCCGCTTTTATAAATGCACAGCCCTGGCATATCTTATCTCTGGTGCACAGCTCCAGTTATCTTTATGCCATCTTACTCATAGAATGTTCCACAGTCCTTCCATTAGTAATGCAATACAACTCCAGTAGTATAAATATTGTAGTTACTTCACTTGTAATCTTTAGTCTAAATATCCACCAGGATAACTTCTCTTATTTTCCTTTTCAACTCCTTCATTGCTCCTAAGAGTTGAACCTACACAAGGCATAACACATAAATCCTACACCAAGACTCACCCCTCCACTCCACATATCTACTCTGACCTCTCACCCCCCTAGGACCTCCACTCCAAAGCAACTAGAGTAATCAGTCTTGACATTTCCCTCATCAACAAGGAAGTCCTCAGGAATACCCTTGACAACATCCTCATACAAATTAGGATGGATCAGATGGACATCATCATCATGATTAGCCTTTAATGTTCATGAACAATGTAACATACTAACAATCTCCATCACCTCCCTCTATTCATATTCTCTTCTATTCCTTACTCCTCCCTACACTATATCCTTGACATTTTATCAATGAATCACATGAATCTCCTTGATGCCCTGTCAATGGACCAAATTAAAAAACTTCCTTGACATCCTGTTAACAGCACCCCACCATGCTTGTTCCAACACATAGTTAAATGAGAAAGTGGTCATCCTTAGTCATGCACTCACCTCTTGTGGTGGTGCACCTGACTCCATGGGACATGTATACCACCACATGCCATCTGGCTCCAAGCAGCAATCCTCTCCACTGCCCTCACTCTCAGGGAGCAATCACAAAAGAATACATTTCTTTTGGACCTCCCTCCTGGCCATACTCCTTGATGTATGCACCATATGCCTTGATTGACACAGACATGACATCAACTCATGTAATGTTGCCAAAACATGGGACCAAAAATGTAACACATTTGCTGAGCACACTGGGAGCAGCATCATCACAAGGTAAGACAGGCACATTCTCTGCTGCAAGTGGCAACACCTAGGAGGCAGTGCCCTCTCATACCACCACCACATATGCTTAGGATACAGAGCAAATGTACATGGTACCCAGGACATGATGCCCATGTGCTCAGAAATTGTCCTCCAACCACACCATATGGAGCCAATGAATGGGAGGCAGCACTAAGGCACATGGACAAGCAGGACACTTTGCAAGTGAGTCACAACATTAGCAAAATGACCTTTTCTCTTAGTTAAGACTCCAGCTGATAACAGGACTGTGACAAACTAGGAGTACTGGAGCCTCTCTGGAGAATGCTAGAGAATGTTGTGCCTGTTGTGAGAATATTAGCAAATCATCCATTTAGGTATTGTGATCTCACAGCTGTCACATTGTTATGTCACCATGCCACTTGCCAACAGTGACTGTTTTTTTAACAGTGCTTCAGACATTACTAGGGTAGATAGCTAATAAATTGTAGTAACTATTTCCTAATACTCCAGGACTTGGAGAAATTTTGCACAAATAGATCATGTGCAGGTAATGCTTTGCCTTGCTTTTTTTTTGCTAACAACAACGACACTACTTTCATCTGCTTAGTCAAGCCACATCCCATCTCACACACCATCACTACCACCAGCCATCTCACCCACACTCCAAATGAGTGCACTGTGCAACAGTAAGCACATTCACCCACTTACACACACACCTTACCCTAGACCCATCCACCTCCACATGTATCCTCTTAGGCATGCTCCTCCTCCTTTCATGCACACACCCACCACCACCACCACCTCTGTGACTGTGATGAAGAGGACAGTATAGAAGTTCAAGGGAGGCACTAAGATACTTCTACTGATGGAGAAAGGAAATGCAGAGACTCAGTGTGAGAACTCACTGAGATGAGGATAGGCTCTTGTGACAAAGGAGAGTGACTTGAGTGATGAAAGTAAAGTGAAGCTAGGGCTCAACACTTAGAGATGATAATGAGGTAGTATTGGTAAAACCTTGGATAACTAGAGGAAGTTCTGGTTTTATATACACTCTTTGTATCTAATTCAAGAGTTTGAACTCTATGAATGATAAGAGTGAAAAACACCATTGGAAGATAAGAAAGAATGTTCTAGAAGAACAATCCAATTGGCTGATAAGAGATGATGCAATATTGCACCATAATGATATAATGTAACATCATAGATAAGAATGAATAAGCATAAATGACACTATGAAACATATATCAATTAGATAATATGAATAGTGTCAATGTACCAAATCAAGGTTATGGATAAGATACAGTAAGACCTTGATTCTCAACTGACAGGAGGCAGGCAACAGAATGGTGTGCCTGCCACCACCACCATGACAAAGACGATGAGGACAAGAGGGCACAAGCAACACAATGATGTGCCCACCACCACCTCTGTGACAAAGAGGACAAGTGAGCACAGGCAATGCAATGGTGTGCCCACCACCACCACCATGACGAAGAGGACAAGGGAAGTGTTACACTTCTTTTGCTTTATTGTCATGTTCTGCTTCTCACCCGCCGTATCTCGTTCTTCGTCCTTCCTATGATTGTCGCCGAACGCGATAAGCATTCTCTCATCGTTCTAGATCGCACTTCTTTCTTGCTGTACAACCAGTAACGTATAACTTCACACAGGTTCTCACCTTCGAGTTCCTGTTTCATCCTCATCCCTGTTTTACCTTGCTATGTTCTTGATCTTGTTTCAGACAGCCTCTCTCTGCAGTTCGGCTCTCTCGTGCTGACTGAGCAATCCATCATTCCACGCTGTTCTACAGCTTTCCTTTGCTGTGCGTTGCAATCGTATAAATACATAGAGTAGACACTTGATGTACTCATACTTGATCTACACAATACAAGTATACATCTCGTGTCCCATCTTGTGAACCTCTGAGAACTCCTTGACAATGTTGTCATATCTCTTTGTGAGCGTCCTCCGTTAAACGTTCAACCTTTGTCCTCGCCTTGGTACACTTCGTGTATCAGGAAGCATGGGCAACACAACAGCATGCCCACCACTACCATGTGACCGTAGCGAGGATGGCAAGGGAATGTGGTCAATGTAAAGCTGTGTCTGCAACCATGCAACAATGAGGATAGTGAAACCAATAGCGACCACCACTATAGTGATGACTGTCAGATTTTCTAATTCAAGAGTAATTGTGCCCACTCAGCCAGTTGCCCACGAGAGTGAAACATGACTTAGATTCACCTAATGCAAGGGCAATTGTGCCCACTAAGGTACATCAACTATATATAAAGAAAACAGGGACAAGAGGTCCTACCTTAGCCAGTTGTCCATGAGAGTGAAACACAACTGAGGAAAGAAAGAAAAATGAGGTAAAGGTATATATATGGGCAGAGATACAGACTTGCAAAGTTCTGAAAATAGGTGAGTGTAAGTGGGATTTATATGAAATAGGTTAGGGAGAAATAGATCATACAATGTAGTTGAGTTTTATAAGTGTAGGTCAGTTCTGGAGTTTCCGAAGATGCGGGAATTCTGGAATGACTATTTCTGGAGGTGTGGAAGCAGCAGAAGTCTTAATTTTCAAGAGCCTATATTTTAACAATGACAATGATGACAAGAGCAACAGGGGTGCAGTGATGTGTCCACTACCACTATCATGTAACAACAACGAGTGCAATGGGAGCACAATGGTGGTGTGCTTGCTACTACCACCATGCGATGATAAGGGCAATAGGAACACAAAATGGTGCACCACTATCACCACAGTGACAATGACAACATGGGAGGGGACAAACAACAGCATGCCCACAACCAGCCTCTACTATCAGTGGAATCAATGGTGACCACCACTGCAGTGACAATGACAACGGGACACAGCTGTGTGCCCACTATCATCACCATGCAACAATGACAATGAGGGCAATTGGAGCACAACGGCATGTCACCACCACCATGACTACGATGAGGATGAGGGAGTACAGGCAATGCAGTGGTGTGTCTGCCACCACCATAGCAACCATGATGAGGATGAGGGAAGCACAGGCAACACAATGGCATACCCACCACCATTGTGACTATGACTGCAATGAGGACAAGGACAAGGGAGGCACAGGCAATGCAACAGTGTACCCGCCACCATCACCACTGCAACTATGACCACAACAAGGACTTGGAGGGCGTGGGAAATGCAATGGTGTGCCTACCACCACCACCACTGCAATGACTGTGACAAGGATGAGGGGTGTGTAGGCAATGCAATGATATACCTTCACCACCACCACCACCATGACAAGGATGAGGATAAGGATGAGGGGAGCACAGGCAAAACAACAGCGCACTCACCACCACTATGACTACGACTGCAACAAGGATGAGAGGGTGTGGGCAACCCAACTACTCCAACTGCCAGCACCACCACTATCAACATGTGATAGAAGGACAATGAGGGGGCTGCAATAGTACAGCCTTACCATACTGGTATTTTTTTTCTCATATGTAAATATGGTAGTGTATAAGTGAATTAAATTTATTTTTGGATGATTACATATTCTACACTAGAAAACTAGGGGGATTGGGATATTCCAGGGATAGTCTGGGACAGTCTAGGAGAGATCTGTGATAGTGCTAGCCAGTTGGGTACTTTGCTAGGAGAGCTAGAAAGAGCTGGAAGCTATTCTAGTCTGTCCTATCTCAGACAGTGCTGGACAGCTAAGGGTCAGTTTGCTGATGAAGATCTAAGAAACAGCATCATAGCACATTTCCCTTCCCTTTCTCATGTACAAATCTCCCTAATACTATATCTGTGGACCTTTATCATGACATTTTCATTAAGTCCATCCAAAATGAAATTTCCAACAGTAATACATAGGCCCTTATGCCTGCCCTCTACCACCTAACATCAATAATTGGACCCATACAACCATCCCCCATTACTATTGTATCCAAACCAGGCCACCCAGGAAAATACAGATTAATCCAAAACTTCTTATTCCCAAAAACCCCATCTCCCAATCACCAATTACTCACCATCAACTCCTTCATTGTGTTACAATTTCCTTACTTTATCCTTGTTACACGAAGTGTATCAAGCAAGGACAAGGTTAAACATTACTCATTTGATGGAGGACACTCATGAAGAGGTACAACAACATCGTCAAGGAGAACTCAGAGGACTAGGTGATGACATGAGGTGTACACTTGTATTGTGTAGATCTAGTATGAGTACATTGAGTGTCTAGTCTAGATATTTATACAAGACATGCGCACAGCAAGGAAGCTCAAAGAACATGATGGAAGAATGGAACACTAAGCCGGTACGAGAGAACCAGACTGCGAAGAAGGCTGTCCAAAACAAGATCAAGAAAACACAGGAGAGAGAAACAGGCATGGAGAGAAGTAGAACGAGCCATGCACTGTGAAGAGATGTGACATCAATGATTATATAATCAAATAGAGGAATGTCCTAGAACGATAAGTGCATACTCATCATGTTCAAAAAGAAGTGTAGGCATGGCAAAGCAGGAGATGTGATAAGAGAACAGGAGGACATGACGATGAAGAGAAAGAATTGTAATATTACCCCCTTTGTAGAGTTACATCCTTGGCACAACTTTCCAACCCTGTTCATCAAGCTCACTCCCAATCCTTGGTGGACATGGGGTCAAGAAGCATGTTGAGATATGGACACTACAGCTCATTATGACCAAATTGATCACAGTGGAGGCAGACGTCTCGAGGGCATCAGGTAGGTCTGTGTCTCCATCGTTGACACGTAAAACATTGTAAGGTGAGGCAGAGATGTTGGGGATGACCAGATGCGAAAGCGAGACAGTGGAAACATTGGTAGCGGGGGCACTCATCTCAATAATGGCCAGCTTAGTTGCATTGGAAGCATCAGGTAAAGTGGGATGTGGGAGGATGGACATACAGATTATAAAGGAAACAAGTCGGGGCAGAGAGAATGGAAAGACCACTGACATAAACCATGTAAAAGTGATTGTGTATTAAGGCTTCTTGATCCACTTGTCTGAAGCCTCCAGGAGAGTCTAGCACAAAGGGTATTACATCATCTTCGATGATGACTGGTTGAACGGGTGGTGAAGGTCAAGGAGTGTTACAATTCCTCTACCAAGACATGTGAGAGACATGGGTGGGCGGCTTATTCTTTTCCTTATTATTTGCTGTCATGTTGCTTTATTGGCGTTTCACTTGATCGGACTATTGTTTAGTTGAACAGTTGTTTTGTTGACAGCCATCAAATGGCTGTGTTCCCTTTGTTCTTGTTCAGGTTTCTGTTCCTTGATCTATTCTTGACGACCAATCGTATAATTCCTACTACATCACACCACTTTCCTTTTCCAGCGCTGCTGCGCATTCCAC
>JBBPUD010000615.1:0-13825 GCA_038094475.1 Phylloporus aff. rhodophaeus
CGGCGGAGGAGTATCCTTTCCATGCGGTCAGGTACCGATAGCGGCCAGGGGGTCCTTTGTGTGATATTCTGCTCAAGTTGGAGATGAAATCTTCTTGGACCTCGGCAGCACCAGTAGCTTTACCCAAGTCACCTGCATACTGCGGAGGCGTGAAAAAAAAATAAGGGCACATGTATCAACTTACATCAATCGCATCATCCACCGATTTCTTCGAGAACTGTCGGAAGTTGAGTAAATCGTCGACCTGTATGATAGTCTCCTTGGTGCTCTCCGCTTCTCTTTTTTCCGCTGCACGTTTCTGTTTGGAAGATCATCTAACATTAACCTTGTCAAATGGACAAGCGGGACAAACCTCTTGAGCGCCCAACATCCTACTATATGCGATCCTGGTATCTTTGAGGAATATGTCATTAACTACGCTGTACTCTTTCAATTCACTCAGAGTCTGGATGCAACTCAAAATGCGCTCGTTAGAGTCCTCGTCAATCGGGGCCGTAACGAATTTTGATTGTCCGATACGAATGACGGAGGTCATGATAAGCATCGCCTGAATAAGGTTAATGGCATGAAGGGGCAGTACTAGGAGCCTTGGTTTACCTCAGCACGGAGAGCATTGGCTTTGATATGGTCATCAATCGATTCGTCGTACCGAAGGACGAGCTTCGTCAAGGCGGCTGCAAGAACAGCACCAGTGAAGAAATCGCCCCCCAGGATCAACGCTACGGCAAGATGAATGCATCAGTGACTAAGGCGGGTTGGTAACCAACACACCTCTGAGTGGAGGTTTCAACTTGCCGGAGGTAACATTCACGGGTGCAGAAGTCGTGTAGGCTGTCTCTGTCGCGTACGTACCGTCAGCCAACACTTTCGGTCTTGTTCCTCCACTTTGACCACTGACGGCACCATCTTCTTCGCCCTCAGCCGAAATGTTACCTTCCGCTTCTCGTGTCTCGGCTGCCAGAATTGGGATCTCCCCGATCACACTTCGAACCTCCGCCATGGCCTGCTCTATATCATCCACACCCTCCACGTACTCTCCCAATATCCAAAGGACACCCCTGAACACCTTGCCGTTTTTTATGCTACCAAGTGTAGCCATCAATTTTTCGGTGATTGCTGAGCGAAGGGTTGGGAATTTTTCAACAACTTCTCGAACAAAAGCAACGACGTCCATCGCAGAGGGGTTATTGGAGTCTCCCAGGAAATCCATTAGTGCATGCACGACGCTTGCCGCCACCTCGGAGAACTTGATCGCCATGACGTGGATACTTTGAATCAGAAGCTGACGGTACTCTGGTGCCTTTAGAAATATGAATCATTGTTTTGAACTTTGAGAAGGGGTAGTCCAACCTTGTCGTAATCATGTTCTTGCGTCCGCTGAAGCTGCTTTTTAAGGAACAGTACGACCTCCTCGATATTCCGCGTAGACGTCATACTTAGCACAATGCTCATCGCTTTCCGTCGTACTTCCATGTCGGCGCTGCTTTATTCGTTAGGGAAGCGTGAACCGTGTGCCAGATCAGACTAACCTAGAGAGAACCTGCAGTACGTCCATGATGAGTCCGTCCAATACACCTCCATGCTTGGAACGTAATGCATCAAGTCTATTGAGGACAATGAGTTTGACATTGTTATCGGACTCCTTGACAACGAGGTTCACAAAGCACGACGCCGCGGCTGGTAACGTGTAAATTCCACCAAGTTCTCAGTCTACGAACAGGGTGACACGCCCACCTTTGATTGCAGCGGGGTTTTGCGTTAGTGTCGTGAGCGTGGTCGCAGCCTCATATTTGACGGCATGTGATGACGAACTCAGTAGCTCGAACATGCATCGGATATATCGAGGCTATTCGTCATCAAACTTCCTTAGCAGACAGAAGGCGACGGCTATATGCTCACCTTGTGAGCGGTATCGTTGGTGCAGTCCATCCGAGCGACTTCTATGACAGCCATCTGTAGTCCTTCGTCCATCGAGGCGACCCCGTCCCAAACGCTTTTCAACCATTCCACTGCTTTATTCATTGCGACGTGAGCGAGAAACACAAACGCGTTCCGCTTGCAGGTCGCGTCAGATTCGGCAGCAAGGAAGGTCTGCATGAGTTCCGCAGCGTCCGGAACAAGGGTCTCATGTTCGTGAAAGACGGTAAAGAGAGCAAAGACGGCAGCTTTCCGGACATACGAATGTCGGTGTTCGAGGTTGGCGCGAAGAGTGGGAATGAGCGGTTCAAGGAGTTCGACGTCCTTTGAGATTTTTTGGAGGAAGCGGAGAGTAGCGCCGCGAATATATTCATTTGGGTGTTGCTGAGAAAATATACACATATCAGTCATCTGAGGACCGTCAATGGATAGGGACGTACAAGGTCATTACGGATAGCATTGCTGGAGGATGAGAATAAGAATGAACCCGGAGATAAAGACGGGCCACGCACACAACAAGAATCATCTCCTGCTTCAACTTTCCATTCTCGTCGTATTTCGGACAAACTTCCCAGTAGAAATGAAGCAGTTTCTTCAGTTGTTTGTGCTTGGAGGGCATGATGTACTGGATGATAGGCATCAATAGCGTAGGCTAGGCAGGTCGCATGCATGAACCATTAGTTGATATGTCACGCCGGGCGCGTGAATACTCACTTGAGGATTGCCATTGATAGTCGCGACAATAATTCTGCGCAACGTGTCGAGTTTGTCTTCATCTGAGCCCTTCTCGAGGGCTGACCGGAGCTCCTGGGTCGACGGGGTCTCCGAAGTATCTTCAAATACGATGGTGTAGCATAGAGCGTCTCCCGTCATTGTACCGTCCTCGTCGTTGATGTGGATTAGAACGCGCAAAATATCACATGGGAATATTTTACCGCCTTCGTAACATTGGCTCACCAATTCACACGCCTGACTGTATCACAAGATCATTCTATCATAAAGTTCTTCCCTTCCGAAAACAATCTCTCGAGAATCCATTTCCTGGAAGTTTCATCCAGGAGAATGGCTGCTAGGTACTTTCACTTGTCCTGGTCTAGCGTCCACATTCCTTTCGGATGGTACACTGTAAGAGTCGCCCACAGTTGGGACACCTCCTATAACCTTTATGACCGTAGAGGAAAGCTCTATTAATTTCGAATTCCATGTCCTCTTTACCCTCTGACAATCGCACAGGGAGTAGATATGTGCCGAGTGACAGAGGCGATTTATCATAACACCTGAAGATAGCCGGGAGGAGTATGGACGTTCTAGAAAATCTTAAAGAGTAGCAACTTATGAAGATCAATTCTGCAAAGCGACGGAAAGAGCAGTTCCCAACCTGCTTGACTTGTGATGAAATGGCTAAATGAATGACATTGAACCATTGGCCCAAGTATCTACGCGGGTCTTTATATTTATGTGAACTTCACCAGAGATCCGGTCCAAAATCCCACTGATGAATATTGTTCATCTCCCTGTCAAACGAATCTCCAACCAACGCAAAGGGGGGAACGTGATGGCCGCAAAACCAGCCGCGAGCTGTGTACGAGACGGATGAGTACCATATGTCAATGATGCGAGTTTCTGACTCGTGAAATTGGTTGTCGTACCTCGAAGCCAAGATCAGCGCCATTCGTCGTTCCGGCCGCCTTCCCAATCGGCCCAGTATACCACAGTTGAGACATGCCGACCACTGCACCAGCTATTCCGCAAAAGGCTGCCAGGAGGCCAGCAATACCCACCGGGAGTCTACAAGGACCGATTGTGGATTGGGTCAGACGAGTAAAAGCGAGAGACGCAATGCAAAAAAGAACGGATCAGGACATTGTCACACTGTTGGAAAACAGTCACGTACTTGGAAGGGTTATCCCAATCTGCCAAGTTGTATCCTCCCAACTGGCCCCCGCTTCGCCGAAATATGAAATGTTCTTCCACGACGATGACAATGAAGAACGCTAACCAATAACTCAGAATAGACAGAAAATTGGTGAGAATGGTGCTGAAGTGCTCCCGTCCAGCAATACCAGCAATGGTATAGACGAGGAAGACAAAAATCACCCAGAGAAAGCGAGGTATCATAGCAAAAGGACGACCAAGCGCTTGTATGGAGAGAGCGGCAGAATACGTATTGGGGATATTGTTAGCACTTTCAAGGCGCATAAGCACAAGATCAGGTTAAAAACATAAGGGAACGCACACTACGCTGAGAGACAACAACACAAGTAAAAACTTTCCTCCGCCTCCCCAAGGCGACAACACCTGGGCGACCAGTGCGCCTGTGTTCCCACTTGCACCAAAAGCAGCGACATAGGCCGGACTGGTTATTGTTACCAATGCAGCACCTAGTATCACAGTGAAGGCAATTGGGAGGTATAAGCCACAGAACGTCAGAATGAACACACGCCAAGGGCTTGTATCGACAGGTAAGTGGACGGTGTAGTCGGCAGCAACGGGCGCCCAGCCCGAAACCGCCCCAAACATGATCGCCCCATAGCTAAGGATATCGGCACTTAGAGCCCTTCCCGAGGCCTCCAAGGACTCTTGAGCATGGACGTCATACCCGGCCTTGCCGCCGAGTCCGTAGAGACAGCTCATGATAAACAACGTCATGATCCATGCATAACGCTCGTAAACATGGACCATATCGTATCCGATGAAACAGGGAATGAGAGAGCAGATGCCGACGATAATGATACCAACGACAAGGGGGAGTGTATTCGCATTGGCCGAAGCGAGTGTTTGGCCACCAAGGATGACAGCCACGATTGCAAACCCGATTCTAGTGGCGTGTCAACGGAGGCGGGAACGAAAGTGCCAGAGTAGACATACTGAGTGATAATGTTGAGGACAGAATAGAATATACCGCCAAGGTACCCTGAGCTATAGCGGACGATAATCATTGTGCGCAAACCGGTCTTCGGGCCAAGGGTGGCGATAAATGCAGTTGCCATACATCCAAGAGTAGAGAAGCAGAGTATAACTGCGACAGCATGTCTGGCTAGGCTTGAATACAAGCTGTTATGGACGAACGGGTACCCACGGTAGGGAAAGAGTAAAAGCATACTGGCCCAATGTACCTACGGGTATGGTTGTGAGTACCATGTTGACCGAACTATACGACTGGTGAGAGAGAAAACAAGATTGAAGGCGCGAACCTACCACCACATAAACAGACTACAAGATGATAAGCAGGTTAGTCGTATGATCGAATAGAAAGAACAGACCTGTTCCAGAAGTTTTTGTTATCCCTTTGGTTCTCCGGGACACGCTCCACACCTCTCGCTTCCACACCACTCTTGAAGAGTCTGGAGAGGAGAGGGCCGAAGGAACCAAACCGTTTCGCTATTACTTGATCAGGCGCATCTTCGACTGTATACACTTCACTATCGATAACGTTGGGGTCCTTTTCCTTGTCGTATGATCCATGATTACTGCCCTGGTACATACCGGGGGTGCTAGTAGGGTGAAAAATGCGAATGGGAAAGGCGCAGTCAAAACGAGCTAAGCGAGGAATGCTTGCGTGATCAAGCATCGATACTTATCGGAACGGAAGCGAAACGTGATTGCATGTTCCGCACGGTTATACCGGCAACAGACTCCCTGATCTGAGTGATTATTGTAAAAATAGGTGGGCACTGCATGTTCATATACTGACTGCTCGCAGCAACCGACCCATGCATCTTATTATTCACAAAGGCTAGTGAACATGGCTTTCATTTGAGGGAGAGTGCCATTCGCTAAATGGGATGGTTTGTTTCAGAACATCGGAAGAGGTAGTGTGTCAACAAGCGGTGCTGACTCAGCGCTGTTGGTCGTCCGCTAACTTGCTGCAGAAGCGTGTCACACTTCTGGTGAGTCTTGGTGATAACGGCTTCACCATCTCACCTGGTGTGGTAACTATAGTACGAGGCAACCCATCGACCTCTCACTGGCGCTAACACTGGTGCCGAGCTCGCATGAGGTATCACGGCCTGGAATTATAGTAAGTTTACTGGTTCGGTACCCCCCTTGACGTCACTTCGACAGTTAGTACAGACGCTACGGAGTGTGAGCTGATCGATCAATTATCGGTGAGTTTTCTCGATTATAGAGACATATGTACAGCAGTCCTTGTAAACGAGTCTGATCAGCATCACCGTCGGAGGTCCTTCTCGCCATCAGGCATACACTGCTCAGCGTGCCTGGCTCTTATGGATCGATGGTGGCAGCCTCGTCGATGGTTGTACTTTTCTTAAAGTGGGAGACTATGTCCAGGGCAAAAAAAGGAAGAGGAAATATAGCTGCGAGTAGAGTATAGAATCACAAGCACCTATAGATACAGAAGACTTTTGATCTCATGACCATTATTCAGTTGGTAAACCAAATCCAAAATCTTGTTCACCGGCCGGTCAACTGAATCTCGATCCACCGCAACAGTGGGAATGTAACACCTGCAAAGCCAGCCGCGAGCTGTTGATGAAACGAAAAGAGCGTCATATGTCAGTGACATGGTTTGTGATTTTCATGATATCGAGATTGAAACATTGATTGCCGCACCTCAAATCCAAGATCAGCACCATTCGTGGCACCGGCTATTTTCCCAATTGGACCTGTGTACCATGCTTGAGACATCCCGATAACTGCGCCGACGATCCCACAAAAAGCTGCCATGAGACCTGCAGCACCGATCGGAAGTCTGGGAGATTACACAGCATGCCATCGGGTGATACAAGGTCGGGGAAACAGACAAAAAACATCCGTCAGGACGTTACCTGGTTGAAACGAGAGGCACGTACTTGGAAGGGTTGTCCCAATCTGCCAAGTTGTATCCTCCTAATCGACCCCCTCTTCGCCGGAATATGAAATGTTCTTCTACGATGATGACGATGAAGATGGCCGTCCAATAGCTAAGGATAGACAAAAAATTGTTGAGGATGATGCTAAAGTGCCCTCGTCCGGCAACACCGGCAATAGTATAAACGAGGAAGACAAAAATCACCCAGAAGAAGCGAGGTATCATGGCAAAGGGGCGACCAAGCGCTTGTATGGAGAGCGCAGCGGAGTACGTATTGGGAATGTTATTGGCGCTTTTAGAGGAAAATAAGTACAAGATTAACAAAGATACCGAGGACGTACATTACGCTAAAAGACAACATAACGAGCAAAATCTTTCCTCCGGCTCCCCAAGGTGACAAAACCTTTGATACCAATGCGCCTGTGTTTCCTCCTGAACCGAAGGCAGCAACATAAACGGGATTTGTGATTGTCATCAGAGCGGCGCCCAGTGTTTGAGTGAACACAATCGGGAGATACGTCCCGAAGAACGTCAATATGAATATACGCCAGGGGCTCGTGTCGGCAGGCAGGCGAACAGTGTAATCAGCAGCAATGGGCGACCAGCCTGTGACCGCGCCAAAGACAATTGAACCATAACTAAGGATGTCCGCATCGAGCGCTCTTCCCGTGTCTTCTAGTGGCTTTTGGGCGCTGACATCATATCCCGCCTTGCCACCGAGTCCATAGATACAGCTCATGATAAACAATGTCATGATCCATGCATAACGCTCATAAATGTGGACCATATCGTAGCCGATGAAACAGGGAATGAGGGAGCAGACGCCGATGATGATGACACCAACAACAAGTGGGAGCGTGTTTGCATTGATCGAGGCGAGCGTTTGACCGCCAAGGATGACAACTATGGTAGCAAAGCCAAGTCTAGAAGCCACGTGTCAAGGGGGGTGGGATCGCCCACGAGAAAGAAGACATACTGCGTGACAATGTTGAGAATAGAATAAAAAATACCGCCAAGGTACCCTGAGCTATAGCGGATGATTATCATTGTACGTAAGCCGGTCTTCGGGCCGAGGGTAGCGATAAAAGCAGTTGCCATACATCCGAGGGCAGCGAAGCAAAGTATAACTGCGACGGCATGCCTGTGCTAGGTCTGAGTACAGGTTTATATGGATGACCAGGGACTCACGGTAGGGAAAGAGTAAAAACATACTGGCCCAAAGTACCTACAGGTATAGTTGTGAGTACCATATTGACTGACCTAAACCCCTGGTGAGACAGTAACAAAGATTGAGGACGTGGACCTACCACCACATAAATAGACTACAAGACAATAAGTAGGTTACTAGTATGATCGAATAGAAAGAGTTCAAAGAACGGACCTGTTCCAGAAGTTTTTGTTGTCCCTCTGGTCTTCCGGGACACGCTCCACACCTCTCGCTTCCACACCACTCTTGAAGAGTTTGGAGAGAAGAGGGCCAAAGGAGCCAAACCGTTTCGCTATTACGTGATCCGTATCATCAGTCGTGTATGGGTTGACATCAAGAACGGCGACGCCAATTTCCTTGTCGTATGACTCGTAGCCATCATCCTGAGACATATCGAGTGAACCTGAACGGAAGAAGCGAACGAGGGAAGGATAAGTTAGGGAGGGAACGATCGCATAGTTAAGTATCGATGTCGGAACAGGAACGCTTCCTGAGCGACCCGGAAAGTTGTTCCGGCCCCATCCCACATCCGGGGTTTGACGAGAAACGCTCTTACAACTAAGATATATCAGCGCGACCGCAGATTATCAAAAAGGGTGATCGAGCATATCAAAATGTTATCACTCGCCAAAGTGAACATGGCCTGTAATGCGTCGGAACAGCGTAGGGAGTGGCCTTTCATATCCCGAGAGAAACGAGAAACCCCACGCCAAATGGGATGGCTTGTTTCAGGTCGTGGTCACTACTTCCGACGAAAGTACAACCAGAGTTTGGCGAAGTCAACTGGTGTGTGTAAGCCTACCCTACAACTAGTCACGTGCCCTAGAGTCCCTTGTACCCGTACGTCGTAGTCACCCCAACAGAGCGTGGTCCAGTTCGCTTGTCCGCTCGTCTCTCAGTGTTTCCCGCCGTTGGCCACGGCAGGCTTCCAGTGTGCTACGCCGTAAAACTCGCTGTGGCACCTCTTGCTTATCGAAGTAACTGTTTATCCCAGTGGAACTTGAGTGGCAATAGAAACGTACTGCTCCCAAGACACGGATGTACAGTTGATCCGGTTGGACTTGGTTCATTATGGCTTCTGTTTCGCGAAGAGGTTATGTTCATGCGCTGTGAGAGGAGGCTGTGAGAGGAGATATCGGTCTAACAGATGTCTCGTCGTCCTTGAACTTGAAGATATCGCCGCGTCCCACGCTTGTTACGAAAATCAGAGACAACCCGGGCTATCATCAAATTTCCTTCATCCTTTACGTTCACTCGTTGATCCCTAAAATTTAACACGTTGAGCTGATCATCCACCTTCTCTATAATGTTCTTCGACCCAGATGGTCCTGATACATCTCGAAATAGTGCGCAACTGGGTCATGTCCCCGTCCTCATAATCTATGGTGGCAACTCCATGATCATATTTTTATTCTAGATTTTACCCTCCATCCCAGGGGTAACACTAGCTAATCTACGCCTAATTCGCCTGTTCAACTTGCGAAGGCGTCCTGGAGTCTGTCCCTTTGTTAAACACTGGTTCGCGCGGAGGCTGCGCTAGACGAGGTTATTGCGACCATGGACACTTCTGTGGAACCCGTAAGGCCTAAGGGATCAATTTCCTGTAATGACATGAGGTCGACGCCTCAATTCTTTCCAAGGCCCGCACTTGCCACACTCCCTACGAATCCTGGTGTGTACTCGAACGAGGTCTGTGTCTGGGCTGGCACGCGCAGTCATCGCGAACTTGAGTATGCTGGTCACAGAAATAGCAGTGGTAAAACGCATATATCTCAGTCGTTCTTTCCTATCAAGACCGTGCTTGCGTGGATCGCGTTCAAGGTGGAAGTGGTTGTGGGCGTCGAAGGCAGACACAACTTATATGCATGTCTGCTACTGTGGCGGCTCCCAGTGCACCTTCTGTACTCGAGTCGGCACCGACTTGACAGCAATCCGAACGTGTCGCTTATTCGAACCTATCAAGAACAAAGTCGAACGAGACGAGGTGGAATCACAGCATATTGCTAGGTCCTGAGTGCAGAACAAGTAGAAAATAATGCGCCGTCTTCTGTCGATATGCCGGGAACCAAGAGGCATCCTCGTCACCTGCAAATGGCTCGATGGGGTGACGCGTCTTTCATGTTATCTATCAATGCTCTGCTTACATATATAATCATGTTCACGTCTTTCCTACTAGACCGCGGTGCGTGCGCCGACCTTGGAATATACTACATTGGTTCTGGTCCGTAACGACCAGACAACTGGGTCCGTTACTTTGTCACGCTCATCACAAGAAATGATGCATACGAATTGCCTGCTTGTTACGTGCCGCTAGAGTATTCTTACAACGACTCTCATTTGGGACACGGTTGTGGGTCTCCCCTAGTCTAATTCACTTTGAAAAGTGAATAAACCACTCCTTGATCCCACGCGCACTTTCTTCCTTTGCCCAACCTGTTGCAGTTGAAGGTGTCAGCAGAAATAACAAGCAACAAATCCAAAAAAAAAGAACACACGTTGTTCGGGTACATTTGGATCCCCTCGCACAGCGAATCCATGGGACACACCCCCAAACACTTGGAAATAGTAGTTCGACTTGTTGCGGACCAAGATATCTTCTGCGCGCCTACGGGCGTCGAGTGGGAACGTTACGTCTGTCTCTGTCCGAATCGATCAAGGTTAACATAGTGCACACGCTACCTCACGCTGAACACCCACCTGCGCAGGACAGGAGGAGGGGACCTTGGGGGTCGTATGAGCGCCAGAAAAGATAGACAATCAGATGAGACGCACGGGCTAGCTTCTCAAAGTGGCTTTCCTCGAGAAATACGGGGTGTGCGACCGCACCTACAGTGTCGTATACTCGTTGAGCGAGTAAGAGAGGTGAGCATGACAAGACACGTTACCTGCGACGATAAATTCCTTTTCTGCCAACTCCAGCACAAACGGTGCACCGAAACAATAACCTGTAAAGCGAATACAGCGTCAATCCGTTATCCTTTGACGAGCCAGGTTAACATGATACTTGCCAACTGCGGTGTACTTTGTCGTATCCGTGCCTGGGCGGTGGTAGATGAGATTTCAAAACTATTAATCTGCGGCTGATGCGCACCATACGTTGCCTTGACCGCATTCAACCACTCTGGAAACGCTTTCTTTGCAGTGGCGAGCGAGTCGTACGCCCAAGCAACCCTGTCACGATCCGTAGCCACGTCCGAGACCGGCTTTCCAAAGAAATAATCCGGCCCAAGCACGATGAACCCTGGGGATTGTATGCACACGTAAGTTTAGAGTAATATACAGGTGAACGCGAGACGCACCCCAGCTAGCGAAATAGTCTTGCAACAGCTTGTTGTTGATGTGCAGAGACGAGTGGATGTCCGAGAGGAATAGCAGCACCTTCTTGGGCGCACCTGACTGCGCACTTGCGGGTGGCTCCGCGATGTAGGTGTTGATGCCGCCGAGGAGTTCGATACGTCCTTCAGGAGTGCCTTCGTGCTTGACGCCAGTGAAGCAGCACGCACTGGGGGGACCTGCGAGCGTTGTAGACATGCTGGTAGTCAGTTTACTTATCAATCGCGTTCTCAGGTACCCAAAAACGATGGTGGAAAGTAGAAACGCACGGGGGTATTTATCCCTCTGTGTCCGGTCGCAAGAGGGCATGGTGTGAAAAAGTACGGTGTCCAGCGATATACAGGTAGACTATTTTCTCCCCACCCCTCGGACTTGGAGGGCACATCACAGGTGCTGTATCAAGGGCGACTTCAACCTGCATTATGACGTCATGGATGACTGATCTTGATGCTGACCAAAAAATTGGAATACAAAGCATCGTGGTTGCTTTGTAACCCGTGATACAGGTACAGTAAAATCGGTGACAGGACAGGAAGGATTATAAAAAAAACCTTGTTCATTCCAGCAATACCCTGTGTTCGTGTCAGACTTACACACTGAATCAAGGGATTGCTTACTGGGAGTGACTGCCTGAATTCAAGGACCTACGGGTTATAATGTTCACACGAAAGAGGATAACAAATCAGATTCATATTCTTCCGACTTCGCCGAGATGCGTATCAGAAAAACGTACTCTCCAACTAAATGAGAATCACATCTGTGATGATGGTACCTGCCCGTTCGCAATAGAAATACAGACAAATAGCGGGGGGATCGAAATACCGATGGGTCCAGGAGTACGCGGCTAGCCACTCCTCACATCCATTTTGGGGCGTTGCATTCACTCTAGAGACGAGGGGTTGTCTGAAGGCGAGCAGAGCTAGTCGAGGCCGAGAAAGAATCGACGACTCGGAATTTAGAAGACATGTGTTTATAGACCGCCTACAGGACCTAGGAATATTTTTTAGCGGGGATCCTTTTCGCATGTGTCGAGCTTTGGATTAGGGCCAGAAGAAAGGAAGGCCAGTAGCAGCACTCCATCGCCAGATGGAGCTACAACCTGTCTCCCCAAACGAGACAACTAGCACAGAAGTCACAGCATTGTTGCAAATATCTGGGACCTTACATGGCAATTAATAAACTGAAGCAGCGGATATTAGGGAGCACGGGCTGTTGAGACACTATATGCCATCAGACAATGGCCAATATGCAATGATTCAACAGACTTTGTACCTGGACCACGCGACAAACTGATCATACAAACGAACAACAGGTCAACTATGAAATCTAGTCGACGAGGGCTTCTCCGGCGTTCTTTCGAAGAATAAAAGCTCACCTACGCCGCGAACCTGTCGAACCAATGCAAGAATCCATTGGCACATTCTTCTTTCGCAAACCCTGTCACAAGTAGAAGAGAGCAAGAACGCGGTTCTCACAATAAGTGAATATCTGCATTATTATTTACGGGGGATGACGCACGTTGGATGCCGTCGGTAGGGTCCGCACGTGTGCCGAACCCATGTGAGACACCACTGAAAACCTGAAAGTAATACTGCGTCTTGTTCTTTGCGAGAATGTCTTCTGCCTGACGACGAGCTTCAGTCGGGAAAGCAAAGTCAGTTTCTGGAGGTGTGATTAACAACGAAAGTGCTGATGCCATCAGACAGTCACCTGCACAGCCAAATGCGATAGGTGCTATAAAAGACATGTCAAATACGTCCCGTCCGATTGTATTGTCTCCACAGACCAACGCAATCTTTGATGATATCAGCCTTGAGCTGTTTCGTCTCCTTATCACAAAGGTCGGAGGGATGTGCAACAGCACCTGGAAAAAGGCGTGAGAAGAAATGGAAAGATGGGGCAAACAGGCGAGCTCACCCGCAGCGAGATTAAATCCCGGGTCATTTGTAAGTGCAAAGACATACGGAGCCCCGAAACAGTACCCTTTTCGAGCGAGCGATGCATAAGGACGACGAGATTCAGAAAGCGAGAGATGGACGCACCGACTGCAAAGTACTTGACGTCGGTTGTACCTGACCCTTGGATGTGAGCGTGCCATGTGTTCAGAGAAGAAGTTTCTGACCGTATCGTTGTCGGACTGCCTCAACCCACTTTGGCGTGTACGCGCGTGCCTGCGCAGCGACCTTGTTACGCCAAGCTCCGCGATCAAAGTCGGGCTGCTTCATCCGTTCCTCGAGTCTGTCACCAAAGAAGTAATCCAGACCGAGGACGGTGTAGCCTATAGATCGTGTCCACGACATACACCCAACCATACGTAATGAAAACGTTACCCTTGGAGGCAAACCAGTCCTGGATGAGCTGACTGTTGATGTAGAATGGGCTGAACACATCGGAAAAGTACAGCAGGATCTTCTTCTGCGCACTCGTCGCGTTGCGGGACTCAGAGACATACGTCTCGACGCCTGCGATTGTTTCAGAGTGTCCGACTGGGGTACCATTATGGGGGACGGTCTTGAAGCAATCGTCGCAGGACATGATGGTTGATTGATGACGGA
>JBBPUD010000616.1:0-13738 GCA_038094475.1 Phylloporus aff. rhodophaeus
CATGCACGAGGTGTGACTATACCGAAAGAAGATACAGTGGGTCCGAAAGGAGTAAGCACAGGAGTGGAGGAAAAAGACCCGGAGTTGCTTAAAAAGGAGCTCCGGGGTTCCGGAGTTACATTTTGACGAAAGTCTAAATAGGGGCAGCAATGCCCAAACTCAGAATGTGCTGCAGAGAGAGCAAGACACAACTTAATTACCTAAATAGGGGCAGCAATGCCCAAACTAGGTTACATGAGTAAAGTATCTAATTAGGGATGAAAGAGCCTCACCTCAGAATGTGCTGCAGAGAGAGCAAGACACAACTGAGGTGAGGAGGTGAAGTTCGAAGGTTTAAAAAGACTCGAGGTTACGCGCATGCTTAACTCCGGGGAACTCCGGATCGGAGGTAGGCGAAAATAGGCGTACCAAAGGAGGAAATAACAAAGAGTAGGGCATGGGCTGGTTAGGAACGCCACCACGCTGTGAGCATGAGGCTTGACTATACTAAAGGGGGATAGAATAAGTCCGTAAAGGTAAATTGAGCGGGCAAGTGAGTAACACTCCGGAGTTGGTGCGTCATGGACTCCGGAGTTCCGGAGTTAGACTTCGACACTCCCACTCGAGCGTAATCGTAGACCCATGGCCCTGACGAACTTCCAGTGTTGGTCGCGCGGAAGAGGTTTTGTGAGGATGTCCACTACCATATCTCCGGTGGGAACATACCGGACAACCGCCTCTCCTTTTCCAACCAAGTCATCTCGGACAAAGTGATATTTCCGCTGGATGTGCTTTGTGCGGGTGCGAAATTGCGGATCGCGAGAAAGGATGATGGTGGCTTGGTTGTCGCAGTGGAGAGTCGTGGGTCTGGTCTGTGGGTGTCCGATTTCCTCGAAGAAAGTCCGCAGCCAGGTGTTATGAGAGCTCTTTGCAGTACCTAGGGCAGATTGTAACCCTAGCCCTAACCCCAAAATGCCCAAATAAGGAAGGTAGGGTTCCACATATAGAAAGCCCCTATCAAATATTATCATCTACATATATCCAATATTATTCATGGATATTAGAATGTACAATGGATATACTTGTATATCACTAGTAATTCCATTGTGTAGACTATAGACTAATACACAGTACATAGTGTCTATGAAGCTACCTATAACACCACACACCTTGATATACTATGACTTGAGGTGTTCTGAACAACTGTGGTGACACACAGTCCATATTACATATTGATTTGGTGTATGCACACTCACTTCGGGCGTCTTGGACGCCCGCACTGTACAAGTGCACATCAGCACGTGATATGGTGCATGCACACTCACTGCGGGCGTCTTGGACGCTCGCACTGTACACAGTGCACATCAGCACATGATGTGGTGCATGCATACATACTCACTATGGGCGTCCAAGACGCCCACAGTGTACACACACTCTTAGTGATGCAAGTGTACTGAACAAGGATGGATGACTCAGTGAATTGAATGGATATTGAATTAGTAGATAATGATATGTACAATGTGTAAATAGTCTTCTCGACATTATAGAATGTGCTAGTAGTACCTAATGTGAGAGGCTCACCTGGATGCACGGGCGTCCAGGACAACCCAACGTTGCACGATGTGCTAGATTGACAATGATATTCAGTGGGATGTGCAATGCCTGAACGCGAGGGACTCACCTGTGCACACGGGCGTCCAGGACGACCACGTGCATATAGGTTACTAGTGCGCCTCCGTTGCCATTGTCGCCCTTGCCTCCATGGTGGTGTTCGTGCCGTCGCGCTTGCCCCGTCGCCGCCGTTAGTGGTTAGGGTGGTGTACGCCTTCCTCGTCATTGCCGCTGTCACGTCTGTAGTGATGGTGGTGCCATCAGGCTTGTCCCGCCGCTGCCAGTGTCCTCGTCGCTGTGGTAGTGGCACGCGGTTGGGTGTCCCCCACTCTCATCGTTGTCACCGCTATTAGTGGTGATGGTGCGCTGGTGCGCCACTCTCACCATTTGCAGCTGTCGCCGCTGTGGTAGTGATGGCGCCGTTGCGCGTTCCCCGCCCTCGCTATCGTTGCTTGGTGGTGACGCTGTCACCGTCGTCGTCACTGTAGTAGTGCGCGCCGCTCTCTTTCCCTCCCTTGCCGCACTGTCGTCGCCATCGTAGTGGTGGTTGGGGTTGTAGTGACGTTGCACCTACCTCGCCGTCATTGTCATCGCCGTCGCCTTCGCCATCGCTGCAGTAGCCACCAGTAGTTAGGCAATCAATCAACATTAATAGAACATGAAGTACTCACCTGTATACGCGGGCGTCCTGGACGCCCGTGGTGTTGGGGGTGTATGCGGCGCGCTGCGATGGCTACCAGTAGTTAGAAATAAACAGTAACACCCAACCACGAGAGTGACTTACCCTCTACAAGCGGGCATGCGTCGCGCTGCGGTGGACGTGCCTGTTGTGCTCATACGTGTCCGTTGCGCGGGCGTCCTGGACGACCGTGTGGTGAATGATTTCTGACGGGCCACGGCTGAGGCCTGAGGTACTGTCCGCTCCTCTGGGTTGGATGGGTCACGTTCGCCGGGCTGCTGTTGTTCACTGAGCCAGCGGTAGTCTTAGTTTATTTATGCGTGAGACTGACTCACCACTCACCTGTACATGCGGGAGTCCTGGACACCCCGGATGAATGCTGTGGGAGCAAATGCGATACGTCCTGCTCGTGTGTGATGCGTAGGCCTCCTGGACGACTGCGTCAAGGCTATGTGCCTTAGCTGAGAACTTAACACTTACCGGCGCGCGCGGGCGTCCTGGACGACCACGTCACTCTCCGGTCATCGATGCATCAGATACGAATCGTGGGAATTTAGCACACTCGCACACGCGGGCGTCCCGGACGTACCATTCTCTATGCATTCAGGTAAATCAACACTCGTTCAAGTCTTGTGAAGAGTGATGTGAGTCATTCACTCATTAGTCAACTGACATCTCCGCACGTAGTAACCGATCTCGCCTCATTGCGAGCATCACGCCGCAAGATGTCACCGCTTAGCGCTTAGCCTCCGTCGGACGCAAGGCAAAAACAACACCGCAGGTGCGTCCTCGTTTTACCTCAATCCTTCATTCGCAATGCCCACCCTATCCATCAGTGCTGCCCTTCTGCTTCTAGGTTCCCTTGACGGGTCACCTTGGACCTACGAATCATGGCAATCCATCACCGGCATCCTCGGCATCCCTTGGGAGACCCCACAAGGCGCGGACGATCAAGAGCCCTCCCCGAACGTTAGCGGTTGGACTATCGAGGTTGCGAAGAGTGTCAAGACCTATGCTATCGCCCTTTGGTCTCGCCCACCATCTGAACGCCTGAGCTACTCCGCCCGTGGCTTCACCGACAACGACGCAGCCGGTCGTACAGCCTGGAATGCCTTTGTGAAAGCCGGCATCCCCGAGTGGAAACTTCTGAAGACTGTCGACAAAGTTTTCACAGACTCGAAGCTCACTCCTTATCAAGCGATGGGCCGTCTCAAGTTACGATCGGTAAGTTCACTTTCATACTCATTCGTACTCTAATTACAACACCCGCAGCTCCCTACATTAGATCAAGGTACGTTATACTAATATACATCCGGCTGCTAATCTGCTAACTATCGATATAGCTCAGGTAGTCCCCACAGTCCTCATCCCACTTGCGTCGATATTGTTCGGCGATGACGCATTCAGTGATGACGGCACCTTCCTCGTCCCCAAGATACGCGAATTCACCGAAGTGCTCATCACTCACACATGGCACCGTTACCGCAAGGGGACAATACGCGAGCAGAATCTAATGGCTAAGCACACGCTCGCTCTTCAAAAGGCGCAAAAAGGTATGTTCAATAACATCGTTCTCACTATCTACATATGTACATGATTCTAACTAACACGCCATAGAACTCGAAAACAATCCGAACGCGTCGATCAAAACACTCAAGTCCTACTTGGCGCTCCATCGCAAGTATATGATGCTTGTCCAGCGTTACAAGGATGACGTGGCCATCGCCGCAGTGGAGCAGGAGCAGAAACGACTCAGCGCAATGTTAGCAGAGGCCCAGAACGATGACTCGAAGCTCGACCTTCGTCAAGGTACGTACCACCCTCAAACTCCGTTCGCTGTAACATAACATAACATAACTCGCTTACACTACCCTAGCTCTACCGAAGGTCTTTCGCGATGCCCTCAGAGCGCTCGCATCAGCTGAAGACATCAACGAGGTCGAGCACCTCATCGGTGCCGCCATCGATTCCCTCACCATCGACGACAATGTCACTATCGTCGAACTGCCTGAGGGTCAAGAAGTTGACATGGCGTGGAAGGAAGGTGTCGAAGATCTTGCCCGTTTTACAGAAGACGAATTATGGACGATGCTTGGCTTCACCGACCACAAGCTGCCTTATTTCCAGGATTTCACCGATCCTGACGGGATCATCGACCCGTGGTCCGACGAGGGTATTCTCTGGTTGGCGGATGCGTCAAGCACACGTGAGCCATTGCGTCCGCGATGGCACCAACTCGTAGGCATTCTCCGCATGGTCGAGCGTGGGTTTGAAGGCGCCCCGGTTCTCCTCATGGACGGCGTCGGTATCGGTAAAACTTTTCAGGTCGTTGGGCTAATAGCGACATTATCATTCTACATCAAATACTACGAGAAGATAGGCAAATTCCCTGGATCGTTCGGTGCGTATTCATTCCTATCTAACTATTGTACTAATCTCTATCCCTGAACATTTCAGCCGACAGGAAATGGCAAGGCAAGGTGGGCAACATACCCGACCTACCCATTATCGTCTCTTGCCCCGTCAACCTACACAACCAATGGCTCCGCGAACTACGACGGTTCTTCGCACCCAAGTCCTTCGATATTCTGCCATATACAGGCAAGTTCTCCACGAGGAAGGTTTGGTGGAAGGAAGTCTACTTGAAGAGCGAACAGCCAGCCCACCGACGCATTCTCCTCGCAACTGAAAGCGTGAGTTCATTGCTTGTGTCATTTCTACTGATTCACTCACACCTCACACAGGCGCTGCAAGACGATGCGAGCATTATGTTCATTGACGTCATCAGAGACGTTTCGGAGACTGTCAAACCCTCTGCTGCGTTCGCAACAAGATCGAAAAATACAGTATACGGTTACAACTACCTGCTCACAGTGTTGGACGAGGCGCATTCGGCACGCAAGTTCAATAAGGTACATACGGCGTATCATGGGCTTCGTCAGCAGGGTCAATCGACTGTCGTGATGACAGCGACACCTGTGACAACGAAACTGCAGGTATGTCATTCTTCTTCATGTCTTACCTCTTTGCTCACACTGTATTGTAGGATCTATGGCTAATAGGCGCAATGATGGGGATTTCTGCCTTTGCATCCAAGGAGAAGTACACCCAGATGACGAAGGAGTTGAATCGCGCCCAAGCCAAGGATCGCAAGGTCGAAAAAGAGTCAACGGACGCCGCCGACCGACTTCGTTCATTGTTAGCGGGCATCGATAGCGAACAAATTTCGAGCAAATCCGAACTCGTCCCGAAACTACGCCAATGGATTCCGTTCATACGGGACAACTACTCGAAATACACCATTCGCCGTACCTTAGACTCTGTCGACCATGCCGGCCAGAAAATATTCGGGCTCCCCCCCTTTTACATACACGTCTTGGTTCTCGAACTTCGCGATTGGGAGAAAAAGCGGCTGCATGCGATTACAGTCGATCTTATCGATCATCGCCCAGTCACGACACTTGCAGGGGCCAGCAAGGTAAGCGTTCCTTGTTTTTTTTTTTTGTTTTCCTTCACTCGCATGCGGATGCACACATGTATGCGTGCTTCTACGTACACCCATGCATCATGCGGGCGTCCTAGACGCCCGTGGTGCTACTGGGGCATGCGGTGCCCCACGTTGCTGATTCCTTTGTGTCGCGCGGGCGTTTTGGATGCCCGTTGTGTTGCAAATGCGTGTGGCGCACCCTTCACTTACACTCACGTGTTGCACGGGCGTCCTGGACGCCCATGGTGCTACTGGAGCATAGTGCTCCTTTTTTGCTGATATCTGTGCGTCGCGCGGGCGTCTTGGACGCCCATCGCGTCACGAACGCGTGTGGCGTGCTTTTCACTTACACCCACGCGTTGCGCGGGCGTCCTGGACGCCCGTGGTTCCAACTTGTGCATGCGGTGCACTGTTTCATGTATACCCATGCATCGCGCGGGCGTCCAGGACCGCCCATGGTGCCGCTTGCATGCGCCATGTCGTGTTTTAAGAGTCCATTCGTTCTTCTCACTAACGTACTAACTATGATCTTCACAGAATTTTTACATAGAATTCCGTCGTAGCCTTCTCCACCCACATATGAACCCCCAAGGAAACGCTGAGGTATGGAGGAGACCTTCCTCTCTCGAAGACTGGAAGACCAACCACGCCTCCACAAAACTCGACGTTTTGTTGGACATCGTCACCCACCATCTCGAATACGATGACGCCCCACCCCTCACCGTCACTCCCAACAAGAAATCCGTCATTCCCATCGAATCCGATGCTCGACAGCAATGCGCTATTCCTAGGCATGATTGCGATCGCATCGTGATCTTTTCACTCTTCCCGAGCTCGAATGCTGCTATTCAAGATGTGCGTACTTTTATTCTTCCATCCTTCTTACTCCTTGCTGATCTTACTATGCTAGGTTTTGAGCCTTCGCGGTATCAAGGCCCTCGAACTCAACGGCCGCGTCCCTCCTGCAAAGCGTAAGACCACTCTTGAAGAATTCCGCACTTCGACTCGCGATGTTGGTTCTCGCGTCCTCATTCTTTCCATGGTTGGCACAGTGGGTCTTAACCTCGCGTGCGCAAACATCATGATCATCGCAGTAAGAACTCCTTTTCGTCATCACATTATTCACTGAATACACCTCAGGACACCCTCTGGTCCGCTCTCGACGACGAGCAACTGCGTGGCCGAATATATCGCTACCCACAACAAAAGATCGTACACTTTTACCGTCTCGTCGCCGGTGGAACGCCCGATGTATATCTCAACAACATCGCCTTTGACAAAGGCGTCTTACACGAAGCCTTCGTAGGCGTCGATAATCACTCGCGTAAGCCTTCTACTTCGTTCTTTGCATTCTTTTTGTCTACTTACGTCCCTAGTTCAATTGTTCACAGGTCGTATCGACGACAACGATGATGACACCGACATTCAAAGCACGCAAATGATCGAATCTGAGGATGCAATGGACATGGACGACGCGGTCCAGATCCAGGAACCAACCACACGCAACAAACGTGGTTCGAAAAAGGCCCGTGCACAAGAGGCACGTGGTCCTTTGTCACCTACTCGACCACCGACGAAACGAGCACTCCCCACCTCTCCGACATCGCCTACTAGAAAGGGAAAGACGTCTACGAGGGGAAAGCGAGTCAACTCGGCAGCTAATCCTGTACAAGGTACGCTCTCGTATGAGAATCAACACTCTTACTACCACTCTGACTCTAACAGCGACATCCGCTACACTCCACGCCACCCCTCGTCCTATGATTTCAGCGCCTCCCGCCTCCGTTCCCATCATTCCCGTTGTTCAGGTTGCTTCTACAACGAATGCTCATCCTTCCTCTGCACCGCCTGCACAGGAATCAGCACCACGCCCCAAACCGACCTTGCGCAAGCCAAAACCAACGACAGATAGTGCGTTTCATTCTTCTCTCTGTCTTTGCAGAGTCTTATTAGACTAGACATTTCACCCATCGAACCCGCCGTCACTCCCACTCCTGCTCACGAGCAGGACGTGTTCATGAGTGATGTATCGAAATTCACGAACCCGCCCTTCACACAAGTGGACCCCGACCCGATTCTGCAAGCAATGAGTGAAGATCCCCTCTGGCAGCTCGATCCAGATGAAATCGAACAACTGACGATTTCAGCAGCGGAATTCAACAACAACACGTCGGCTATGCGTCCCTCGTCTCCTTTGACGTCACTTCCCTCTGAATCACCGAAGTCTTCACAGGGTCCAATCCTTACTGCCGGCGTGAAGAATCAATCCCAACCGGCTCATTCGTCATCACAGGCTGCTGGTCCGTCATCTCAAGCCGGTCCGTCGTCTCTTGCTGGTCGCTCAGTTTCAAGTACTGGGAGGGGTCAGTTTAAACGTGGCACGAGGGGCAAGGGTAGGGGTAAGAAACCTGTTTGAGCCCATTGCTTCTATCTTTACCTTCGTATTACCCATCCCATGTTGGCTCACCATTGTTCGTATTCACCACCATTTCATTTGTAACCGCCAACTTCGAATGTTGTTTCCGAATGGCTCGCCACGACCATGACGGTATTGTAATCTACACATTCCACATGTTTCGCCCGCTGCTCACTTTCTTCGAGTCTTGGTCAAAATGATTGGTGAGTCATTCCCTCATTAGTCGACTCACATCAAGGGAATGTAGTTAGTAGTGGGCAACTAACTATGCGACGATGGCGACGGTGAGGGACATGCAAATACGGACCACCAACAGCGACAACGATTGACGGCGAGGCAGCACAAAAAGCGCGTCTACCTCCATCATGACAACGACAACGACAAGGGCGACGGAGGCACAAACGCGCACCACCACTACAAAGTACATCCAGTGCACTACATTCATCAATTGAATCACTCAGTTGCACATGCGGGCGTCCAGGACGGGTCACCCATTCGCTCCGTACCATAAAAAGAATTTACATACTAATGGACTAACGTATGCCAATCAGTACACTACGGCTCTATGCTGAGTAACTCACCTGTATGCGCAGGCGTCTGGGACGACCACACCGCTATGTGTGATCATACACATAACCTAACATCGTACGTATTTGACTTGTAGTTTATCCCGCCAATGTTTGTGTGTACTTCACACACATGCTCACTTGATGCCGCCTGCCACAGGGCGGCATTTTCGGTTTCGACGTTAGCGATTGGTGAGTCATTCAGTCATTTATCGACTATCGACCTACATCTCCGTTTGTAGATCTCGCTTCATCACGAACATCATGCCAAGTGTTGTCATCGCTCCGACACTCTACGGACTCACAAGTGGGTTGTACGTCTCGTAAAAAGGTCGTTCCAGGTGCGCGACCGCTTTCTCGTTCAATTCCTCGCACTCAATGCCATCCTTGTCGATTAGCGCTGCGCTCCTCATTCTAGGTGACCGAGACGGTTTTCCATGGACCTGTGACCCATGGCAGTCCATAACAGACATCGTCAGCATCCCCTGGGAGACGCCAGAAGGTGCGAACGACAACGACCCCTCGAGCATCCCAGGCTGGACGATCGAGGTCGCGAAAAGTGTGAAGATTTACAAACAGAACCTTTGTGCCCGCCTACCATCCGAGCGGCAAAGCTACTCGTCCCGTGGCTTTGGTGATAACGATGCCGCTGGTCGCAAGGCTTGGAACGCCTTTGTCAAGGCCGGCATACCCCAATGGAAGCTCCTCAAGATTGTCGACAAAGTATTCACCGACTGCAAACTCACCCCTCATCAGGCGATGGCTCGCAAGAACGTACAATCTGTATGTTCTTTCGCTACTCGTTTTACTGTACGTCTTACTTACAAGTTCCTCAGCTGCCCACACTTGACGAAGGTATGCTATCACCGTGTTCTATACACTCCATGTGTTACTTATCGAAGCAGCGCAGGTCATCCCAATCATCCTCGTCCCTCTTGCGTCAGTCTTGTTCGGCGAAGACGCGTTCGCAGATGAGGGTATCTTCCTTGTCCCCGAGGTTCGTGAGTTCATCGAAGCTCTCGTCACCCAGACGTGGCACCGCTACCGCAAGGGTGTGAGCCGCGAGTCCAAGCTGATGGTCAAGAATGGGCATGCACTCGAGAAGGCATATGCTGGTACGCCTCGTTCTCGCTAGCTACATACCATACTCTGACCGTGTTTCATTAAATAGATCTCAAGAATAACCCGAACGCATCCGTCAAAGCCCTGAAGTCCTACCTTGCGCTCACTCGCAAGTACTCTTTACTTCTCCTGCGCTTCAAGGACAACAGCGCGCTCTCACAACTCCAAGAGAAACAGAAGGAGCTCAACGCAATGCTAGCCGAGGCACAGAATGACGATTCAAAGCTTGAGCTTCGTCGATGTACGTACCGAATCTATCATCTAATGCTATTAATATGTCTAAATAACTTTACACTAGCTCTACCAAAGATTTTACGTGACGCCATCCAAGCCCTAGCGTCTCCTGAAGACATCCGAGAGGTTGAGCACCTCATCAACGTTGCTATCGATGCTGTCACCAGCAATGAGGACGCCGGTCTCGTGGAGCTGCCAGAGGGTCGAGAAGTCAATATGGCATGGAAAGAAGGCGTCGAGGACCTCGCCAACTTCACCAGCGAACAGTTGTGGTCGATGCTCGGCTTCAATAATTCTCAGTTACCCTTCTTTCAGACTTTCACCGACCCCAATGGGATCATCGATCCCTGGACAGAAGAGGGTATCGCTTGGTTGGCCGATTCGACGAGTCCACGTGAGCAATTGTGTCCGCGATGGCACCAGCTCGTTGGCATATTTCGCATGGTCGACCGAGCGTTCGAAGGCGCGCCGGTTCTCCTCATGGATGGCGTCGGTATCGGCAAGACATTCCAGGTTGTCGGGCTCATAGCCACCCTTGCTTTCTACAGGAACTACTACGAGAAGCATAACAAGTTTCCTGGTTCTTTTGGTAGGTACTCATTTTTATATACTTATCCCACTCATGTCAATACTTCCAGCGAATAAGAAATGGCAAGGAAAGCCAGGGAACATCCCTGATCTCCCTACCATCATATCTTGCCCAGTTAACCTCCACAACCAGTGGACACGTGAGCTACGTAGGTTTCTTGCTCCCAAGAGCTTCGACGTGGTACCGTATTCGGGCAAGCTATCGTCGAGGAAGAGTTGGTGGAACGACATCTACTCGAAGAGTGAACAACCCTCTCACCGGCGTCTCATTCTTGCGACCGAGAGCGTACGCCCATTTCAGTCGTCGTTTCAACCAATTAGCTCACACCTCACACAGGCCTTGCAAGACGATGCATCCATTATGTTCATCGACACGATTAAAGACACCGAGGCGACTGTCACACCCTCTGCTGCATTCGGTTCAAGATCGAAAAGCACTGTATACGGCTACAGTTACCTCCTTGCCGTGATGGACGAGGCGCATGCAGCACGCAAATTTAACAAAGTTCATACTGCCTATCACGCACTTCGCAAACAAGCGCAGGCCATCGTAGCGATGACAGCAACACCGGTCATGACAAAGCTGCAAGTATGTCGTGTTATAACGTTGTTTCTTTATGTTCTACCTGTTCACTCACACCGTCCTGTAGGATTTATGGTTGATGGGGGCGATGATGGGCATTCCATCGTTCGCTTCAAAAGACAAGTTCTCCACGATGACGAAAGAACTTAATCATGCCCAAGCGAAAGACCGCAAGCTCGAGAAACAGTCCACCGACGCTGCCAAGCGACTGCGTTCGATGCTAGCTGGTGTCGAGGACGAGCAGGTTTCTTCCATCTCAGAATTCGTGCCCAAATTACGCAGATGGATCCCTTTTATACGTGACAACTTCTCCAAGTATGTTATCCGCCGTACCCTCAATTCCGTCGACCACGATGGCCAGAAGATATTCGGCCTCCCACCTTTTCACATTCACGTTCTCGTCCTCGAACTTCGAGAGTGGGAGAAGAAGCGATTGCACACCATAACAACCGATCTCCTCAACCATCGACCAGTCACAACGCTCGCAGGCGCTGGAAAGGTAAATACATCTTTATTATGACTGTACCAATTACCTTTCTTCTGTCACGCGTGTATGTCATGCCAGCGGCCACCGTGCTGCTTGGTCATCATACACGTTTTGTCTCTACATCACGCGGGCGTCCTGAACGCCCGTCATACGCTCTGCACACGGGACGTTGTTTCCGCCCTTCCATCCTCACATCATGCGGGCGTCCTGGACGCCCGTCATACCTTCTGTATATGGGATGTTGTTCCCGGTTTACGTCCGCACATCGCGTGGGCGTCCTGGACGCCCGTAGCGCTTCGTGTATATTCCACGCTATGTTTTCATTTTCCTTTCATCCTCACCTCGTTTTCTTGAGCTAACAACAACAACTTCTCTTATAGAACTTTTACATTGAATTCAGACGTGGGCTCCTACACCCGCACATGAACCCGCAAGGGAACGCTGAAGTTTGGAAGAAACCCACGTCGATTGATGATTGGAGGACAAACCATGCATCCACGAAACTCGACGTTTTGTTGAACATCGTCAAACATCACCTTGATGTCGACGCCGCACCTCCCCTCGTTGTTGGAGCCGACAAGCAGTCCGTCATTGCCGCCCAAGATATTCCCTCACAGCAAT
The DNA here is from genome assembly GCA_038094475.1 of Phylloporus aff. rhodophaeus. Taxonomy (NCBI): domain Eukaryota; kingdom Fungi; phylum Basidiomycota; class Agaricomycetes; order Boletales; family Boletaceae; genus Phylloporus; species Phylloporus aff. rhodophaeus. The sequence goes on from JBBPUD010000616.1 coordinate 12,374, forward strand.
CCAGCAAAGTCGACTGTGATCGAATCGTGATTTTTTCTATGTTTCCAAGCTCGAATCCGGCTATCCAAGATGTATGTCTTTTCATTCATCCCTTCGTATCTAATTTTTACATTTTACTTCATAGGTGTTGACCCTTCAAGGTATCAAGGCCCTCGAGCTGCACGGACGCATTCCTTCCGCAAAGCGCAAGACAATTCTGGAAGAATTCCGCACATCGACTCACACTGTGGGTTCCCGGGTGCTGATTCTCTCCTTGGTTGGCACGGTAGGTCTGAATCTCGCATGTGCTAATGTGATGATCATCGCTGTAAGTCCTCTCATTCGCTCAGTCAATCTCTCTCACAGAAAGAAACTCGTAAAGGATACACTCTGGTCTGCCCTCGATGATGAACAATTACGGGGGCGCATTTACCGCTACCCTCAATCGAAAGAAGTCCACTTTTACCGCCTCGTCGCCGGTGGAACCCCCGACGTTTACCTCAACAATATCGCCTTCGACAAAGGCATTCTTCATGACGCTTTCGTAGGCATTGATAGTCACTCGCGTAAGTACCCAGTACCGGTTGTAACATTTCTCATTTCATTTCTCGTACATTTGTAGTCCAACTATTCACTGGTCATATCGAGGAGGAGTTCGATGACGTGGCAAGCCAGGATGAGTGGTCAACTGGCAGCGTGGAGGACGAGGAGCGAGAGAATGAGATCAAATACGAGGAACTCAAACTGCGCAAAAAGCGTACTATTTAAAGAGGTCTAATCTAATTAGATGAAGGTTAACTCAGGGTTTGTCTTATATTAAACACCTATATTCACGCACTTGCGCCATAAGGTGGAAATGCGCACAATTGTTCAATATTACTATAGCGCATTTCCGACACATGCGGATTTGCGGGAAACAATTGAAAATGCACATATATAGATTTCATATCCAAAAATCCCGCAAATCCCCTGATTGTGGAAATGCGCAGAAACAATGTCAACGTGTGTTTATAGAGTGTATGTGTTATTTGCGCATTTCCCCTCTTAGAGGATTTGCGGGTTTTGATATATTCAATAAACATATTGTCTCTACATATATAATGACATTATATATACGCATTGCGCATTTCCCCAATATGGGGATTTGCGGAATTTTGGGATATGCAATATATATATGCTGATAAATGCACATCATTCCAACTGTTTCCTAAATTATTTCATTATTTGTAAAGTGGAAGTGCAGAAGTGATGTTTTTACCTATGTTAGTGTGTTTTTCTAATACGGTTAGGGTCCAGGCAGGGTTTTGCTGCCCAAAAAGGGAAATTACGTAAGCAATACAACCATAGGAAGACTCTAAAACGAATAAAAATGTAATTATCAGTGAC
>JBBPUD010000617.1:0-13702 GCA_038094475.1 Phylloporus aff. rhodophaeus
AACAACTCAAGAGACGTGTTACTATTGTCGACCAAGCGACTACACTACGACGTCACCAGCAATCAGCGCACAGCGAATTGTATTGCAAGTGGGCTGCCGACAACGGATTCACATCGATGTTACCCATGGACACCAAATGCCGCCAAGATGAAGAAGTTCGTCAGCGCAACACCTCCTTGTCTGTCTCCAGGCGGCCTTCCCTTGATGGCCATCTTGTGCCAGCAGACACAATTATTCAATATTCGGATTCGGCATTTCGCAATGCTGCTATTGAGTGGCTTGTTGCGATGGACCAGGTGCACAATACTATCTTGCAAATTAAACACGCTAACAAACAAGACTACAAGCCAATCCAGTGTATGGAACATCCAATGTTCCAACGACTCCTCGATATTGTCTCTCGTGCTCCAAACAAGATCAAGGTTCCCGGCCGCACTGCAATGCGTGAACTTATTATCAAGAAATTCAAGGTTGACTTCCTCGCACTCAAAAAGAAACTATTGGTAAGTACACATATGTATGCTTATGTGATGCTCAACTAACACAGTATAATAGAGCCAGAATACCCAAGGACGTATCAATCTCACCTGTGACACATGGCAGGCATCAAACTGTGATGGCTACTTCGCTGTTACTGCATCATGGATTGAAGAGAATGTACCTCATATGTGGACCCTTCAAATGGGACTTATCGCGTTCATCCAACTCAACAATGCGCATAACGGGTTGCATCTTGGGCAGGCTTTGTATAAAGCAGTTAGCCGCTTGGGCATAACACATAGGGTGTGTGATTTATTCACTCGCTCACACCTGCTCACTATCTAATTAGGTTGGATATGTCACTTGTGACAATGCAAGCAACAACAACACCATGATGACTGAATTTGCGCGCCTTCTAACATCTGAGACCGGTAAACCCTTTGATGGGGAAAAGCGGTGACTATGGTATGTCAGTTTCACTTATAATGGCTGGTAACTAATTACGATTGCCGGTATTTAGTTGTATGGCACATGTTGTCAATCTCGCAACCCAGGCGTTCCTTTCAACATACAGCACATCAAGGCATTACGACCCCTCTTCGCCCAACACTGACATTGTTGTCTCAGGCGATGGTGGTGTTCGCGACCCAATTGGCCTTATTTGTGCCATCTCTATCAAGGTATGTAGATTTGATCAGAGCCGCCAAAACATTTTGAGTTACACCATACAGGCTCGCTCATCGGCACAGTGTAAAATGCTATTCAAGACTGTTCAAACACGCTCCCCACCCCTACAACTCCTTCTCGATATGAAAGTCCGATGGTCCTCAACCTTCACCATGCTCAGCCATGCACTTGAGCTCAAGGAGGACGTTAATACATTCATTGAACGGCTCGCCTTCAAAGACCGTGGGAATGACTCAGAGAAGCACCTCAAGGTCTTGGATCTCCAGCCATCGGAAGAGGAGTGGGACCAAGTCCGTCTCCTTCTAACACTTCTTGTGGTATGTCACCCTTTTATTTCCTTCGTTACAGCTGCCCGTATACTCAACATGACATTAGTTTGCGAAGAACGCCCAACATGCATTCTCAATGGAACAGGGACCAACATTACACGCGGCCCTCCCAGCCCTTGAAGCATTACACAAAGCATGGACAGCACGCATGAAGAGCAAGAAATTCGCAAGATTCAGCGCTGCACTTGAAGCCGGAGTGAAAAAGCTAACGTACTACTATGAGTGTACGGCAATGTCAGATGCGCATATCATAGCAATGAGTAAGTGGGCCTGCAATGTATTCCAAGCCTATTTAATGCCTATCTATGTTTTCTAGTTCTCGATCCTCATCAAAAACTCAACTACATCCGTGGTAACTGGGGCGAACAGCTTGCGAACGAAGCGACAAACCATGCCGAATTAATTGTAAGTTATCTTTCTCTTGACCTTTGTTTCTTATGAACTAACAAATCCAACAAGTACAAGGAACACTACTATGAGATGTACGGCTCCGATGCCAATGCCTCATGTTACGATTTATCTACCAAGACATGCGAGAGACGTGGGTCGGCGGTTTATTCTTTTCTTTGTCATTTGTTGCTATGCTGCTTTATTGGCGTTTCACCTGATCGAAGTATTGTTTACTTGAACAGTTGTTTCGTTGACAGCCATCAAGGGCTGTGTCTCTCTTGTTCTCGTTTTGATCTTCGTTTCTTGATCTATTCTCGACGACCAATCATATAATCCCTACCACATCACACCACTTCCCTTTCTTGGCGCTGCTGCGCGTTCCACCTACTATATAAACTGTTGTCTCGAATACTTGTACCCTAAGCTAGATCTTACCTTTACATCAATCGACTTTCTTGACTCCGAACTCTTGGGCTACTAGCTTCGCCCATTGATTCTGCCAGGTCTAAACCTCGCAGCGACTAAGTCCTAGGACTTCACCGAACTTCGACCAAGCTACCAAAGGTCTACGTTAAGGCCCTACCCTGGACTAAGCGTAACAGGCAGAGGTAGTGGGATTCTGCAGAAAGTGCCAGAATTGGGTATCAAGATGGTTGACTGGAGTCTGTGACCAACAATGCAAAGTGATTCTAGCAAACATATTAGCACATAAGACCTTGAGCGTGATTAAATCATACAGATGTTGCTGCGCTGCATGCCCTCACTGAACAAGTCATTTGGCCCAACCTCTCCAAATGTGATGGTGGATGCCTGGGTCACGATCTCTTGTAGCACATCATCGCTGCACTTACTGACCAACTTGTAGTACTCTCTGGTACACGCTCCCCAGTTCTGCTCCAAGAAAGCCATGGCACTTGCTGATTCTTTCCCAGAAGCTTTGTTCATCACGAAAGGTGAATTCATTACAGCATTGTTGCTAGCCATGACCAGTAGATTGTCTTGTTTGTAAAGATGAATCGCACGTTCAAGCTAGAGCAGTAGTCAGATAGATGCTCGACAGCACTGGTAAATGATACATACCACAGCACAACAAAGCACAAGTGCACCTCTGACCCTGGACTGTTTGAGGGTGTCAGTATTAAGATTTTGTATATCCGGACAGCCAATGCAGGGGTGCAGATGAGAATCCGAAAGCAACTGTAACACAAAGGGAGATTGAAAAGCGTTTGCAGGGTCAGAAGGATCAAGGTCATTGTAAAGAAACGAGCACTTGTCTAAGAGGTCTGCACACATTGCCCAGATAGGAAGTTTGGGCAGATTGGTATCACTGGATGCAAGAAATGACCAATGAGTGCAATGGTTGTGGAGTCAAAGTTACTGCGCCATAGGTAGAGATGTCGAGTGGCCTGGTAAGGACAAATTAGTATTGAACAAACCAAGGAGAAAGTATGGTATACTAAATTGAAAATGGAAGTACCAGGACAGATATCGTTTGCCTCCAGGAGATCAGGGACAACCGCTGAGATTATGGTATGAAGTGTGTTGATAATGTCCTAATCAGTGATAACCCAAGGATTGGCTTGGTCTCCAGCCCAAGTCACAAGAGCAGGAAGGACTTGCTTGGCCCATTTCCTGTCTTGCAGTAATGTGGCAGGCAGGCTGCTATTGAGATAACGGATGCATTTGCTCTCTGCAATGATTGTTCCAGATGATGACACCTGGCTTGCTGCAGGGACAATCTCTTCGGCTTCATCATCATTAATGGCCCTTGCCCTCTTTGCTACCTTTTCGATCTTGATGTTGGTCTATAAGAAGTTACGAAAGATCAGTATAGTGGTTGTAAAGTTATAGGACGTACCCTTGTTGTAACATGAGGCTGACTCCCAACCATCACGTGACCCTTGTCATTGTCCAACTCTTCAATGTCGGAGGCCACAATATAAGGAGACTCCGCATGCTTGCGTTTAGTACTGGCATGAACATTTTCAGGGATTGGCATATCAAAGTTGATGTCAATGTTGCCACTAATACTAGCATCAGCTATTGCATGTGCTACCTAGAAGCCAAAAGTGAGACAAATTGTATGTATCCAAAAGGAAGACTTACTGTGTGATCGTCAGTCGCAATGGACAGCTTAGAGCCTTTTCATTGGCCATGTTGATCTTTGTGGGTTTCAGACGCAGTTTGGCTACAAGTGATAGCACTGGTTGACATGGAAGGCACTGCTGACGTGGGCGGGTGAGATGGAGAATCAGAGGTAGTGGAGCTTGCCAGTGTTTTAGGGCTTCCAGGGCTAGCAACATTTTGTGCCCAGGTGTCAATGCTGTTGCGCAATGTGTTGAGCCTGTTGGAGGCACTGATATTCCATAGACGATTGATCCAAAGTAATGTCGACTCTGTTAAAAGTAGCATGGAGTGTGGCAATAGATCAAGACCTACGGTAGGGTAAAATTTCCTTGTTTGACCCTGTAATCATCACACAGTGATGGTGTGTCATCTTGCAGATACATTGCGCCCTGCCTTTTGAGCACCCTGCTAGCAGTGATGCCAGTTACCCTTGCCTGGTCAAACCACTCTCCTCGGGTGAAGACCTCATCTTCTTGAAAACTGTTGGCGATAGAAAATGCGACGGTTCCATGGTTAGCTTTTGCTACCTTTGCATTTGCTACTGATGTGATTATCAGGCCATTTACAGATAAGCTAATACTGAGAACATTCTTACCTTGAATGTGAGGCACAGTAGACATATTGGTGCACCTCACTAGATTTGGCCGGCTTCTTGGTCTGACCGGCATTTTTGTTGCAGCTTCCTGTGCAGACTGTTCGGCTGCCATGATGGTCTCCATCTCACCAACTCGGACTTGGCTCTGATGGATAGAGTCAGCACGAGCCTCTTTGTTGGCTTTGATGCACATGTCATCTGCCAACTTCTCTTCTGGGGTACGCCGTTTGCCTTGTGCATTGAGAAGTATCTGACCTGGGTGGAGGTTAGCCTTCTCTCAGTGTAGGTGAGTGATTCCAGAGGAATTATTGGCCGACATTGAGCTAGGCAGAGGTGGGGGAAAGAGACAGTGCATCTGTATGGTATGTTCCTTTTTTATGTTGAAAATTTGTTCTTAAAAGGTGACATGATTTTGTGCTCTAAGTGCTGCCGACTTCCAAGCCATCCTGCCCTGAAACTTAACCTGTCACGCTCAGGCAGTCTATGTGATTTTTGAATGCCGCCTATCAGGGATTCCGCTGGAAAGAAACCACCTCATGCCAAGTTCAACCCGCTCCAATACCCTTGCAAGGAGCCAGGGTGTAACCGGTGGTTTGCAAATCGTTCCGGACTCACAAAACACAAGTGGACTGTTCACCCACCATTCCTGTGTCATCACCCGAGCTGCCAGCCAGACCTTATGGGCTTAACCAGTGGTTGGCCTGTGTTCAGTGAAAATGGCGTGAAGTTTGACCCTTTCATAATGGACCCACTCCTGGTGATGACCCTCAAGAAGCAGAGTCTATTGGCTCAGAGGACAACCGCTGTGAAGATTTGTACACCAAGTATGTCGGCTCTGGGCAGAGAGTCTACCACAACTATCATGCAGGCTTGAATGGTAAGTGCCTTTGTTACCAATGCACAGTATATTTCTTTGATGTCTTTGGTGTCCCTCTGTAGCTTGTGTATATGATGCCAATGGCCAAGTTCTCCCAAATGGTACTCCACCATCACCACGCCCACAAAAATTGCCACTTGATTGGACTCCCTATTGCTCCCGAAGTGAATTCAAACTTGTGGACTTTATTTTTTCTCAGGCAGAAATGCGAGCCAAAAAAATTGATATGCTGCTGGGGATTTGGGTGGCCTCACAGCTCAAGTTGGGTGGTGAACCACCTTTTGCTAACCATGATAATCTCTACAGTGTAATTGATGATACTTACATTGGCGAAGTCAAATGGGAGAGCTTCACCCTGTGTTATAACACTGGTGAGGCTCACAAGGATCATGTGCCATGGAAGCATGATGCATATGATGTGTGGTTTTGAGACCCACGTCAGGTCATTCACAATATCCTTGGCAGCTCTGAATTGGCCAATGAAATGGACTACGTGCCCTACCATGAATATGATGCAACAGACGACATCCGACGATGGCAAGATTTTATGTCTGGTGACTGGGCTTGGGACGAGGTGGTGAGTAGCTCAATCCTAGCCATGGTGTTGTTATATTAACGCAAATCTCTACCTAAGGATAAAATCATCAAGGGTGATCCAATGGCTGCTGGTGCGACTTTGGTGCCTATTATCCTTGGTAGCAACAAGACAACCGTTTCTGTGGCAACAGGTCAAACTGATTATTATCCATTGTACCTATCTATTGGAAATGTGCACAACACTGTGTGCTGTGCACACTGGAATGCGGTTACTCTCATCAGCTTTCTGGTGATGCCGAAGAGTAGGTCATTCCTGTCTCAAATTTATGTCCATGCTGACCTGCTATTAGCCACAAGGGAAGATGCAGGGACAGATGATTTTCACAAATTCAAGAGGCAGCTCTTCCACTTATCGCTCAGCCATATCCTTTCCACCCTTCTTTCTGCTATGAAAACCCCAGAACTGGTTCTATTTGGGGACAGCTCTTACCAGTGTGTCATTTATGTGCTTGCAGCATACATTGCTGACTACGAAGAACAGGTGCTACTTTCATGTGTCGTGCGAAATTGGTGCACCAAGTGACTTGTGCACCGGGAAAATCTTGATGAGGACACACTGTACTGTCTTTGTGAACATGCCAATCTAGTCATAAAGGAATTTGAGTTACGAAGCCTACGGGAAAAGTATGGAATCGTTGGCAAAATAATTGTAAGTCCTTCTATCTTCCTTGTTTTTACCAACTAATAAAATAAAGCCATTTACCAATGATTTTCCGTGGGCTGACATCTATCAAATGTTGTCACCAGACATCCTCCACCAGCTTATCAAGGGCGCATTTAAAGATCACTTGGTGGATTGGGTAGAAAGGTATCTGATTCATATCCATGGAAAAATACAGACAGACAAGATACTTGATGAGATCGACCGTCGGTATGTTGTTGCAATCATATGTTGATTTCATCTCTCAGACATCCCCCCAGGATCACAGCCATTGCCCTGTTCACTGGACTGCGCCGGTTTCCTCAAGGACGCCACTTCAAACAGTGGACAGGTGATGATTCAAAAGGATTGATAAAGGTATGCATAACCATACTTGATTGCATGTGAACTGTTACAATTCTTTCCCTTTATCGTAATGTTCTTCTTATCACTCGTCGTATCTTGTTCCTCGCTCCTCCCTTTATCTTTGTAGAACGCGATGAGCATGCGCTCATTATCCTTGACATATCGTCTATCTCACTGTTCAACCAGTGACGTGTATCTTCGCATAGGTTCTCTCCTTGGAGTTCCTGTTTCACCTTCACATCAGTTTCACTTCGCTATACTCTATGATCTCGTTTTGGACAGCCTCTCTCTGCAGTTCAGCTCTCTCGTGCCGACTTAGTGATCCTACATTCCACACTGTTCTATAGCCTTCTTTCGCTGCGCGTCTCGATCATATAAATACTTAGAGTAGACACTCGATGTACTCATACTTGATCTACACAATACAAGTGTACATCTCGTGTCATCCCTTGTGAACACCTCTGAGAACTCTTTGACGACGTTGTCGTACCTCTTCGTGAGCGTCCTCTGTCAAACGAGTAAATGTTCAAACTCGAGTCCTCGCTTTGGTACACTTCGTGTAACATGAACTGTCTACTGACATTTTATGATATACAAGGTGTATATTGCTGCTATCGAGGGCTATGTACATACCAAGAGATGTTGTGCGCACGTTCTGTGCCTTCCTCGAGTTCTGCTATCTTGTTCAACGGAACATGATTACTGAGCAAACACTTCACGGCATTGATGATGCTCTCACACGCTTCCACTGCTATCAGGAGGTATTCCGCAACGCCGGTGTCATCAACTCATTCTCATTACCCCGGCAACATTCAATGAAGCACTACCATTACCTGATCTGTCAGTTTGGTGCCCCAAACGGATTATGTTCCTCTATAATGGAGTCCAAACATATCAAGGCCATGAAACGTCCTTATCGGCGTACCAACCGCTTTCGTGCACTTGGGCAAATGCTCTTGATCAACCAAAGACATGAGAAGTTGGCTGCAGCATGTGTTGATTTCACAGAGCATGGTATGCTGGATGGATTACTATCATCACACATGTTCCAACTACTAGGTCTGGCTACCCTTCTCTTGATTGCTTTGTGAATGCTGACAATCATTTAGGAAACACAAATGAGACTTGTGGCAAGCCCCTCTCTGTCGAAGAAAATTGTCACCGGCCAAACCAAACCGATGAGCAGAAGGGCAGTTATGAGGAGGAGGAGGGTGAAGCTGTTGATGCCCCTTTGGCAGCAGATGCACACGTCTCGCTAGCCTGTACTTACCGTGTATTTCTTTCTAGAGCTTTCAGCTGCAGGGCTGACTCACTGCTTTCCAGAGCATAATCGGGCGAAGGATGTGGGTGGCTTAACGGCCGAGCTCAACATACCACAATTGCCAGATTTATTGTGTCGCTTTCTTTATTCACAGTGCCATCCATCAGATTCCCACACTGCAGACCATATCTCACTCAAGGAGTGCCCACAGTTTATGGGAAAGGTCCACATCTATAATTCAGCATGCACAACATTCTGTGCCCCCAGTGACCTGAGTGGTGTCCATGGTATGCGCCGTGAATACATTCGTACCACTCCTATGTGGAGGAATGAAGGCCCATGCAATGATTGTATCTTCGTTGTCACAGATCCCCAGGCTGAAGGGATGCAGGGGTTAGATGTTGCACGCGCCTTGTGTTTTTTTTCTTTCACTTACTCTGGTGTGGTGTATCCATGCGCCATGGTGCACTGGTTTGACCGCATGGGGGACACCCCTAACCTGGATACAGGAATGTGGGTTGTTCAGCTGAGCTACCATGCACAAAACATCTGAAATCTGGCCGTTATTCACATCGACACTATATATCACATAGCCCACCTGATTCCTGTCTACTCCACTCACAATCATATTAACCTCAAAAACGTCAAGCCCAACCAGTCTTATGATATCTTCAAATCTTTCTATGTGAATAAGTTCGCAGATCATCATGCCTTCAAAATTGCTTTCTAGGCTAGGCACCAATCACTCACCGCTCACTGACTTCACACCCTGCCCTAAGTATCTACTATCATCGTCCAATTCCACCATCGGGCTCCCTCATTTCATGGCACACGTGCTCACAGGACCAAGCTCCACCTATCTGTCATGTTTGCCACTCGCCCTGCTACAGCGACTCAAGGCATGTTTGCTGATTGCTCAGAGATCGTCTGGCCACCATCCATTCGTATCTGCTTTTATGCTTGCGTCAAATATTATCTGTGATGATACCTGGTTCATTGTCACTCAAGGCATGTTCCAGCTGCGCGAGACCAACCAGATGGAGAGGGAGATGTGTCAGTACCTCAGGGTGGAGCTTAATGTTGACCCTATCACACTCCCTTGCCTCCAAAGTCAGCTATCCCTACTCCAAGCCCCAACTTATCTCATCGCTGGTATACACAACCCCACCCCCCACCACACCTGAGACCCCTTCATTGTTGTCATACACCCCCTTGGCATCCTTAGCTTTGTCTGCTTCACCCCTACCATTGGCACCAAGGACTACACAGCAAAAATTATATCTATGCCTTCATCACACAGCCTCACAAAAGCGGCTGCCATTCCTGTCGTTCACTTCAAAGCCAAGGTGTTTGCATTTGCGTCATCCACAGTGCCATAACTGTCCTCTATTGTAGCTCACTTTATCACATTGTTCACCTTGCTGTACTATCGGCCCAGTGCTGATTCACTAACGACTCAACTTGAGCTCGCTTGTTAAGGCGCAGTGAGGTGTAGTTACTGAAAGTAGACATATTACCATAGTATGTTCCCTATTTCACCTATTTCACCTATGCTGTCTATTTCATCTTTCAAGACATGATTACCCTGCCACCTAGCTACAAAATAGTACCCAAAGAACAATTAGCACTGATAGCAACAAAAATTGCCAAGAAGTCTTGGTAACTGGGTGTTAGGTTTCGTGATGGAGCCATCTGACAGTCAAGATGCACCTCCAGATGAAGATGGTAGCTCAACCACTGGCCTCTGTGAGTGGTTGGAACCGTCATGCGAAATGTATCCTATTAATGCAGCCCAACACCAGAGGCACTGAAAGCAGCATGGCGTTCCCCCATCTACACATTCTTTGAACTCAACATGTACCTTGGCAACCCTACCATCGATACCAATGATCCTCTTAAGTGGTGGTACAACAACTGCCACATATACCCAACACTCCATCGGATGGCGCTTGACTTCCTCTCAGTGCCAGGTTAGTGATATACTAGTCTCGTAAGCCAGCCGTTTTTGGTTGTCCCATTGGGGACACGGAATTCTCTGTTGACCATAACGTCTGGTGACTTTCGGTCGTGAACACACCCATTGGTCACACATGTCACAGCTATCTGTTCCCAATTGGGCAGAAAATTCCTTTTTAGAGTACTCTTCTGTTCTACCTTTTTCGTCACCAAGTCCCTGTCCTTACTTGATATGCAAATACCCACTGTCACTACTCAAAGAGACTCCAATAGAGCTCAGCAAAAGGAAATGTCCTATTCTAACCTCAAGAAGGCACAAGAGCACACATCCTGAAAAGCAGGCTATGTCTCTACTGCAATCCAACAGGCTCTCATTGATAGCTGTCTTGAGTGATGAAATCATGGCCCACACCTGTGGCAAATCAATGCTGCCGAAGCCTTCCTTCTGGGGCTTGACCGCATCATCCTTGCTGGAACAGGTTTTGGAAAAAGCCTTCCATTCATAATGCCCTTGATGCTTAATACCGAAGGGATACTATTAGTAATTTCACCACTGAATGCGCTTGAAGAAGATCAGGTCAGTCATAATATACTCAAATATTAAGTTGTCCAATGACAACTTTCCTAGGCCTGACAGTCTAACCAGATGGGTCTTCAGGCTGTTGCAGTTAATCATGCAAGATACACAAACAAACTTCACCAGGTAAGCCATCTTAGCATTTGGAGATCCTCCATGGACAGGTCTTGTGCTGGACATCTCAGCATATCCTTGATTCCATCTAGCTCCTTCTCAATCATGGTATTGACACATGTGAATACAAAGTGCTCTAGCACCAATTGACCACCTTTTGAACGGTGCTTGTGACTGCCAGGATTACGAGGGGGATGGTGCCACTTAGCCACTATGGAAGGGAGATCTTCACTGACCATCAGTGCTGTTCACTCATAGCAGATTCTTGGATGAGCAATACACTCCAGCAAGCCCTAGCTTAATAAATCAAGAAAGAGCGGTAGGTTGAGGCCCACTTTCCCCATGTAATCCAGGACATTGGCAACCTTTTCAGCAACAGCAGGCTCAAGTCGTTCACGAAGGAAACATGTGCACTGATTATGCATCAGCAGATGTGCTGGATCAGATTCAAGCTCGTCATGATGCAAGTCTTCATCACCGACCATGTCCATGTCTTCGGTGTTGGATTCAGCCTCATACACGAAGTTTCAAGGGATGTGAACACTCAAGAATGGGCCATAAAATGAATCGTCGTCGCTGTCCATGAGTGATACAGACTACGGGCGGAATGCATGGTGCACTGCTATGAGATAACGGTGATGTCCAAACTGACTAAGCAAAGATTTTATTTTATTTTTATTAGCCGAGTAATGTGCATGACTAATGGGTGTGTTCACGACCGAAAGTCACCAGATGTTATGGTCAATGAAGAATTCTGTGTCCCCAATGGGACAACCAAAAACAGCTGGCTTACGAGACTAGTGATATACCTACGCCTGAGACTGCTGATCATTATATTCAATGTTAACAACATCAACTGCTGTGGAACGGGTTTTCTCGCAAGGGCGACACCTTCTTCACTTCACTTGAAGCCATTTATCACCCTCCACCATTCATGCTTTCCTCTGCATGCATGCTTGGGGAAGGAGCAACTTACTACACATGGAGGACCTTTTAGCAGCTGCCAGAACGAAGAGAAAGCATGATTCAGAGACAGATGGCTGGCAACAGGAAGGATGATGATTAACCTAATATACACTACCATACTTGTCCATACTACCCCATCTCGTCTGCAGTAGCTTGCATCACCATGGTCATTGCAGGTCGGTGTCTACCCATACCTGTTAAGGGTACAGTATTTGCAGGTATGGGTGCAGTGTTGCCGTTTTGTGCTATGGTGTTACCCGTGTGGAACCCTAGTTGCATGTTGTCATGGCACGCTTGGCGCGCCATTGCATTGCCTCGCTGTCCTTGTGGCGGTTGGCATGTGTCAGTGTTGTGGTGGAAGTACACCGTTGCCCTTCCTCCTCCTTGTCAGTGATGGGCACACCATTGAGCCCCCTCACCATTGTGACAGCAGCGTCATCGTGGTGCCAGTGAGCATGCAGTTGCACTGCTCCCATCAGCGCATCACTATTCGGTGTCGGTGGCAGTGTCCTCATGGTGGTGCACCATTGCACTGCCATTGTCACTGGTGGTGGCCTTGGCAAGGGAAAAGAGATGGTGGTCAAGATGGCAGATATGGAACTAGGTCAGGTGAGGGGGGAGGGACAGGTAGCAGGGTGAGACGGGTGGATACACGCAGAACACAAATCCAACTAACCATGTGATTCGCTCATTGTCCCCGTTGCATTAGAAATTTTTATCTACACATTACTACACTAATTATGCTAATAGACTGTGTCTAGCTCTGTAGTGAATTACAGTTGACTCCCTCCTAACATATAACCAATACTCTCCAATAACACATACATTTTAGAATATCCCAAGTTGGTTTGTGGTGATTTTGTAACCATACTGGACTATGGCACTGGTTTCAAGAATCATAGGAGATTTGATGGAAAGCCTTATGTCCCTACTGGGAGTCATCACAAGATACATGTTACAATTTCTCTACTCTATGGGTGTCTTTCTCTTTTCCTCTCTTGTCACTTATCTTGCTGGTCTTGACATGATGTATCTATACACATAGCCCCTTGGCTATGTGTTTCACCCTCATCATTTGTTTCACAATTAACCCTTGATATTGATGGACAGCTTCCTCCGCAGTCCAGTTCTCTCACACTGGCTTAGTACTTCCATTCTTCCATGAAGTTCTTTGTTGTTCTCTGCTGCACATCATCTCTGTATAAATACTTAGAGTAGACACTCGATGTACTTTATACTTGATCTGCACAATACAAGTGTACATCTCATGTCACCCCCTGCGAACTCCTTGAGAACTCTTTGACAACGTTGTCATACCTCTTCATGAGCGTCCTCCGTCAAAACAAGTAATGTTTGACCTTCATCCTTGCCTTTGTACACTTTGTGTAACAATATGATTGGACACTTCTGGTACATTATGCATTGTAAAGAAAAACTACTGTACATCCATCATAGCCAGACTGGAGGATAGTCATGATTCTAATCACGTGAAGCACTATTAAACACCTTTTCTTCATATTTTACAACATTATGTAATAGCCTATATCATTCTTAAGGCTAAAATCAGTTCTTAGGTTAGTTACCATGGAGCTGATCCTGGTTTATTGGGACATACACTACTAATACAAGTCAGGACTGTCAAAGTATACAGTACTGTAATACAATGCACAGTATTAACAGACAAAGAATTCAAGCATACAAGGGGGATACAGCTTGAAGGTGTCTGAAAACAAGCATGAG
>JBBPUD010000618.1:0-13702 GCA_038094475.1 Phylloporus aff. rhodophaeus
CGCAAACCATCGATATTTTCGCCATGCCGGCCAACGACCATTTCTGCACGACAGGTGACCCCTCGATGTGGAATGTGACAGTGTCGTCTGGATTGTCTGCGATCAACAAGCCGTAGTCGAGAATAAGCTCATCGTTGGGTTTTGGTCCGTAGTTATTGAACACCTCGACGAGATCGCCGGACGATCCAGTATCGGTGCCAAATGGGGTTGCCGTTGGGCAACGAGAGAAATCGTGTCAGTGGCCTTGTCTTGACAGAAGTCGACCTAGGAATTAGGATACGGGTTAGCCGCGTCTGTGATTCAAGAGATCGCCGCCGGGGATGAACACGAGATAGGTCGATGGGGAGGCGGCAGGCGAAGGTTTTGGGAGGATGGACAAAGGGGACGTGCAGGACGAGAGATGGGTCGAGGCAGACTCGTACAGCTTCCTAGTGCGCAGGATGTCTTTTGGTGTCAAATCAGGACGGACAAGGTGAACGGATCGCGGTTGAAGGACCACATGAGCAAACGACATTACTATTAGTCCCAGTCCCCCCCCAATCGGATTCATGATCTAAGGAATAGACGCAGAGGTAGGAGACGATCAGGTGCTGCTCTGACCGTACATCGAGAGAGTTCGTCAAGGAAGTATTTCAGTGCCTCAGCTACGGTTGCTTGGTGGTGATGAGCGACAACGGGTAAGCGATGATGGTCGAACGTGGGTGACGCCATACCGTTGTCATGACCTTATGGGACCAATAATCAATCCACCAAACGAAAAAAAAAGGTCATACCGTTTGCTTGACCACTTTCTACCAAACAACAGTTGGGTAATCTCCTCACCTCTCTGCGTCTCTCTCTACGATTTTTCCAGGATCGCGGGTTCACTCGTCAACCTTCAAGCTTGGCTTCTGCCAGCGTCGTGTAAGAACTGAGGTACGTCCGTTTTGCTGGATGTCTATGATATACTCACCAGTCGGCAGTCATTGAGGTTCCCCTGCTATCGACAATATCGCCGCCGATGCCAGTCTCTACGTCCTGCTTCACATCGTCATCCGTTCTACACGCAGAACCTATGTCGTTCACCCTCCTAGCTCTGCCTGATCTCCAACCTCGATATCTGGGTCGAATAGCAGAGGGGAGCGCACAAAGCCCGTTTGGACTGAAAATAGATAAGTCAGTTGATTGGGTTTGACGAACTGTTCGTTCCAGCCGAGTATCAGGAGGGATGGGCTATCGCTCGAGTGGCCGGACTGAGTGCAAGTGAGTAGCATTACTATATGGCCTATGATCCCGTTCGTGCTTGTATCTGATGCTACACACATCAACAGCCAGAGACAGCGACGTAGTATACCTTACACGAAATCAACTCACCGAACATACACTGACGAGCGTTGCTTTTAAAAAATTGCCTGTCAAGGCGCGGTACGGGTTACCGTATTTCGTAACACTGTAAGAGGGTGGAGTCATTACGCTGGTATAATGTTGTACAAGTTCATGCTCACCCAGACAGTCGACGTGAATAGGATTTTACCAAGTAATAGATTGTGCAGTGGCAGGAGCCATGTCACTAGCGTACTAGTCCATGACGCTCCAGAAATTTGTCGGACAGTTGGCGTGTATTTGTTGACAATCCCATTTTGGAGAGTGGTGCCACTGCTAGCTTTCTCGCAGACCAAGCGAACGACCGAAGTGTTTATCTCCTGGCAGCCTCATTTACAACTCTTATCCATACTATGCCAGTCGAAAACCTCAAAGAGAGGTTCGGAAGATTTAGGATTCTCGTTATCGGCCGTGCCAATGCAGGTAAAACGACCATTCTCAAGAAAATCTGCGATTCCACGGAAGAACCAGAGATCTACAATGATCAAGGGCACAAGGTATAGCCATCATTCCACCCTCAACCCTGCAGAAAACTGATGGTTTGCAATCAGGTTGATCGTGCACAAATCCAGGAGTCCGCCGGGGTGTGGCAGGTTTTGCTGTGCGCTCTTCGAGTTCAGCTGACATGTCCCTAGCGCGGAATACACAACATTGAAAATGAGATGACCTTCAAGAGTAACCCAGACTTTGTCTTTCATGACTCTCGCGGATTCGAAGCCGGTAGCATAATGGAATATGAGCAGATGAAGGACTTTGTTGTCGAACGTGCAAATCCTACTTTCCTCAAGAAACGGATTCACGCTATATGGTAAATGGACGTTTCATTCACAGTTGCATGCTGAAGATAACTTCTTGCGGAATAGGTACTGCATCCCGATGGACCAGTATCACCGTCAGGTATTGGCTGCAGAGGAAAAATTCTTTGACGAGTGTGACACAGGAAATGGTAATATATTGTTTATTGTGGTCTGCATCTTGGTCACTGTTTAATTACAGTGCCTGTTGTGGTTGTGTTTACAAAATGTGATGCACTGTATGCTGCAGCTATTGGAAAACTCAAGCCAGATGAAAAGAAACTACCTTGGGAGCAGCAGCTTGGGAAGCTTGAGGGGTATAAAGAAGAAATACTGAGAAAGAGCACTGGAAGGGAAAGGCTGGAAACAAGGAAATACCCTCCAAAGGAATATGTTTACCTACAGGGTGAGTATACATATAGTGATATTATCTGGTAAGGTTTGGCTGAGTTTCTGTTGTATTATTATAGACATGCATAAGTCTACTCAGGGATGCCAGGTGCTATTAGAAAGCACAGCAGGAGCCTTGGATGAGAAAGCATTGCAGATGTTACTGATTACCACTCA
The DNA here is from genome assembly GCA_038094475.1 of Phylloporus aff. rhodophaeus. Taxonomy (NCBI): domain Eukaryota; kingdom Fungi; phylum Basidiomycota; class Agaricomycetes; order Boletales; family Boletaceae; genus Phylloporus; species Phylloporus aff. rhodophaeus. The sequence continues at coordinate 2,724 of JBBPUD010000618.1, forward strand.
ACATTCTAACATGCTACTTTGCATCAAATATTGTGTGCAAGAGTGAGTGGTTGTATCCAAACAGATAATTTGTGAATATTGATGATCAATATCAATATGGATTCAGGGCACTAGAACCATTTGTTTCTTACCAATATGGTTCTCAATCTCATCTTAGCACTCAAGATCAGCAGAGGCTGGTTGATGCCATTGAATCTTGGTTTCCACACACAAAGGTAAGATAGTCATTGTTGGAAATATTTCATGCATCTCCTTATGTCATTTATAGGGGGTAAGTACTCTTATGCATGATGAAAAAATTGAAATAGTATTTACCATTACTTGTTTATTCCATTTCATGACTGCATCATTTATAGGGAGTAAGTAGATTGATTGTCATTTAGAAATTGAAAGTAATGCTAACCTTTGCCTATTTTTCTTTATTCTATTGGATGGTGATCTATAGTTAGTAAGTGATCTGATTGTCATTATAAAATTCAGAACAGTGCTGATTCCTATGCTCCATCATTCATAGTCAGTAAGTGATCTGATTGTCACCAGGGAATTCAGAACAGTGCTAATCCCTGTCCTTTATTATTCATAGGAAGTAAGTGGTCTGATTTTCATTGGGGAATTCAGAACTGTGCTGACTCCTATGCTCCATCATTCATAGGATGTAAGTGGTCTGATTGTCATTGGGGAATTTAGAACAGTGCTGATCCCTGTGCTTCACCATTCATAGCTTGTAAGTGGTTTGATTGTCATTGGGAAATTCAGAACAGTACTGACCCCTGTGCTCCATTATTCATAGTATGTAAGTATCTGATTGTCATTAGGGAATTCAGAACTGTGCTGACCCCTATGCTCTATCATTCATAGCATGTAAGTGGTCTGATTGTCATTGGGGAATTTAGAACTGTGCTAACCCTGTGCTCCATCATTCATAGGGAGTAAGTGATCTGATTGTCATTGGGGAATTCAGAACTGTGCTGATCTTTGTGCTTCATCATTCATAGACAGTAAGTGGTCTGATTGTCACTGGGAAATTCAGAACTGTGCTAATTCCTGTGCTCCATCATTTATAGCTTGTAAGTGGTCTTATTGTCATTGGGAAATTCAGAACTGTGCTGACCCCTGTGCTTCATTATTCGTAGTATGTAAGTGGTCTGATTGTCATTGAGGAATTCAGAACAGTGCTGATCCCTGTGCTCCATCATTTATAGCATGTAAGTGGTCTGATTGTCATTGAGGAATTCAAAACAGTGCTGATCCCTGTGCTCCATCATTTACAGTTTGTAAGTGGTCTAATTGTCATTGGAGAATTTGAAACAGTGCTTATCCCTGTCATCAATCATAGTTTGTAAGTGGTCTGATTGTCCTTGGGGAATTCAGAACAGTGCTGATCCTTGTGCTCCATCATTCATAGGCAGTAAGTGATCTGATTGTCACTGGGGAATTTAGAACTGTACTGATCCCTGTGCTCCATCATTCATAGGGAGTAAGTGGTCTGATTGTCATTAAGAATTCAGAATAGTGCTGACCCTGTGCTCCATCATTCATAGTTTGTAAGTTGGCAGTCTAGGTCAGTCACATGACCTTCCTAGAGTATAGTCTGTGCATGAGTTAGCAAGGTGGCACAGCACTTTCTCTCTTGCCACCTCGCCCAGCGGTCTGCATAGGAGCACCAACAGCTCCTAGCATCTTGTGTTTTTCACATTTGAACACTCTCAGAAATCCACTCTCTATCACCCCATTCTCACACCCTCTTTTCCAACACACTCCTTTCTTACCCCCTCAACTTCCACACCTCACGCTTGCACCACTTGCCGATGGAAGATCCCAATCTCACAGCCACTCCAGACTACACAGCAGAGCGATTCGCTGCGGAATGCCAACCCCTCTTAGAAAGAGGTCTGTCAGTAGCACAAGCCACAGAAACACTCCTAGCACTATGGACCTTACGCAACAACCAAGCCGAAGCAGCAGTGCAGGAGTGAGAAGAAGAGGCATGTGCAGCACGAGAGGCAGAGGAAGAGCAGATATGGAAAGAGGAGCGAAAGAAGAACAAGATGAAGTTTGCACCAATCCCCAACCATGCGGTCTCATCAAAACCTCTTGACCTCCCCTTACTCGTTGCCATTCACAAACTCAAAAACCACCAATTCTGTGACCTATGGTACTTCACCAATGTGGGACTGGATGAAGCAGACACCTTGCTATTGTTTGCAGCCGATGATAAATCACTAGCCATCGTACCATCACCAGATGGAACCCATTCCTTCATCCCTTCTGTGTATGCCCACGACAAGGCCGCCGTCATCCAAGATGAGAACCTCTCATTTGAGCAGTTTGGTGAGGCCACAATATGCATGATTGAGGCCATGAAGAACAATGGGTGGCAACAAGACCACGTCGACATGCACTGGCACTACTGGGGAAACCTTGAACACCACCACTGGCGCAATGCATGAGACGACCTCCAGCAAAAAGCACTTCTCCTATACCAAGGCCAACAACGCCACTACTGGCATGCCACCATAGGAGGCCCCAATGCCTTTGACCTCTCCATAATCAATGAAGAAGTCCTGGAAACCACTCTTTGCAAACTACAACGCAAAGTAACAGGTGAACAACAGAAGGCGCTCCAACTGGTATGTTCAATTCATTCTTCCACCCAACACTGTGAACACCCACTCACAAATCCTCCCCTCCTCCTTTTTCTTTTCCTATTTCCCCCTCGCGTCCACTGGGATTCTCCCCACACGTTTTTCTACACCCCCAGCACATGCGTCCACTGGTACCAATCCACACGCATGTGCACACTCCACCATGGTGTTGTCCACTGGTTCAACCCAAACACGCGCACACACACAACCCCTCCCCAAATGCCTATAGGCGCTAGACTCCTTTTCTCATCTCACAAACAAATGGAATGCACAAATAACTGGACCCAACCTGCTAGGCCCCCATCATGCACGCACAGCCAGCGGCAGCAAATGCCCAGCTTCTCCCCCTACCCCGCCCTTCTCAAAGAAGACATGATCCTTTCAAGCCCAAAACCCACAACAACAACAACAACAAATCAACCAGCTTGTTGCGACCATTTTATCCATTTGCGCTATCTGTCTCGGACACCACAGACACGACATCATGTGCTGCACAGCCACACACACCTGGGACAACAAACATGAAACATTTGCCCAGCGCACTGGTTTCAACCTCTTCACCAAAGGAGGCAAACAACTTTGCTCCAAATGGCAGAAGACTAATGGGTGTGGTGAAATGCACCAAGCACTCCACATCTGCTCGGGATGTGGTTCCAAAATGCATGGAGCCCAGTGTTGCCCTCAAGCAGAGAACCCTCTACCCACAGACCCCATACAAACCGGCAGCATGGGAGAAAGCCCTGTACCACGCTAACCTTCTAACACATTTCATAGACATACCCTCTGGTCTCCGAAATGGCTTCCTAATAGATTTTCCTATGATAGCAGTAACACAATCACCTCCTAACAAAGACTCCATTTCACTGTACATATCTGAGTTCAACACCATTTTAGAACATGAAACCTCCAAAGGACGTTATATAGGACCATTTACTGAGAAACAACTTACTAACTCCATTGGCCATTTCCAAACTTCCCCCATATCTCTAATCTCCAAAGCTGGTAAACCTGGAAAATTCAGACTAGTACAAAATTTCTTGTACCCCTACTCTCCTTCCCCCCTTTTCCCCAACCCCTCTATTAACTCATACATTAACTCCAAGAACTTCCCAGCCACTTGGGGAAAATTCTCAATTATTTACCTACTAACATCTCGTCTCCCCCCAGGATCAGAAATTGCCACCAGAGACGCAGCAGAAGCCTACCGCACCATACCCCTCCACCCTACACAATGGGCAGCAGGGATTGTCAGAACAGGGGCTGACAGTTTTATGGTAGACTCTTGCCTGGCATTCGGAGCCACACCAGCAGCAAGAGTATATGGGAGACTTGCCAATGCAGGGGCAGAAATTTTCCGTGCCCATGGAATTGGCCTCCTAGACAAATGGGTTGATGACCACGTATTTTTCTGCATCCAAACCATTCACCTACCAACTTTCAACTCCAATTGCACAATATGGGCAAACCACATCCGTAACTCTGGAGGCCCAAGACAAAGCGGAAGCTGACTCTGGTATGCAGGTCAGCCCCACCAGAATGACAGCATTGACGAATACAGCGAAAGCTGTTTATTCCACATACAAGACTTATATATTGCACCACTCCCCTCGCAACAGCCACAATGCATCCTTTATGTACAACCTACAGGACATCGACGTCGTATCAGACGAACTGGGAATCCCATGGGAGCGATCAAAAGACAAGCCTTTTGCCCCCATTAACACCTACATTGGGCTACAATGGAACCTAGCAGCACGCACAGTAGCTCTCTCACCAGAAAAAGTGGTAAAGTACCTGAATGCTATAGAAACCTGGCTCCAACAACCCATGCATACCCTAAATGAAGTAGAGTCACTATATGGGAAACTTCTACACACATGTACAGTCATTCCACAAGGCCAGGCATATCTAACAGGTCTAGAGCGCATGCTCAGGCTATGCCAGGATAACACATTCATGCCCTACGGATCACCAAAAATCCTAGCAGGCGAACTAGCATGGTGGACCATGCGGCTCCAGCATGGCAACACAGTACGGCCCATAAAACCCCCAACACTCCTCTTGGACATAAATGCCTTCTTTGATGCCAGTTCTACTGTGGGCATTGGCATCACCATCAGAAACAGATGGCAAGCATGGACTCTCTGCCACGACTGGCAAAAATATATGAGGTGCCCAAAGAGACATCAGCTGGGCTGAAGCTGTTGGCTTTGAGCTACTCATACGCACCCTTGATGCCCTTGATGGACCTCCTGAATCCCACATACTCATCCATGGAGACAACCTTGGGGTGGTTCAAGGATGGAGAAATGGACGACACTGAAACCTCGAAACAAACCGCATCTTCCACCACATACATGACTTCCTCCTTGAAGCAAATCACATGCGAGCCGTCCATACCAGATATGTCCCCTTCTCCGCCAATCCAGCAGACCCACCATCACGTGGTATCCACGGACCTGCAGCACTACTCCTGCCACTTATCCCATTACCAGCACACCTTGCCCCCTTCCTTCAAAACATCACAGCCCCCCCCCCCCCCCCCCCCCCCCCCCCCCCCCCCCCCCCCCCCCCCCCCCCACCCCCCCCCCCCCCCCCCCCCCCCCATGTCATCCCAACACACCATGGGAGTGTCACTCAGAGCGATAAGCTCCCTGAACCCCCAGAACCACCAGTGGATGAGCCCCTCGACTTTGACAGCATTGAGCAAAACGAACACCGCCTCATATCCCAAGCACTCGGGTTCTAAATTCTTGCTCCACCAGCGCTTTGATTCCCTGCTGCCATCAACAAACTCATCCACTGAGTTCCTCTCTCCCAGTACAGAAGCGGAACTCCACCCATATCACCCGCTGCTATCACCAGCCCCATTCCCACTATGTCCGCACTGCCTTGCCCACAACCAGCTAAGGCTTTGGCTACTAGCTCCAAAAACCAGAGACATGCTGGACCACCCCACCACTGACTTATACCTTGCGTCCGAAGCACAACTCAACAGGATAGTGGGAGTTATGGAAGCAGCGTGGATGGAAAAAACAAAAGAATCATATGGTAACGGACTACTAGTATTCCACGTCTACTGTGACCTCAACAACGTTTCAGAGACAGCCAGGTGCCCAGTCTCCCAACAACTACTCTCTGCGTTCCTAGCTAGCTGCACTGGCTCATACTCAGGCTCGGCCCTTTCCAACTTTGTAGCCGGAATACAAGCCTGGCATCTATTACATAGCCAACCTTGGAGCATCAACCAACTTGAACTCAAACCTATCCTTACAGGAGCCTTGCGCCTTGCCCCACTATCCTCCAAACACCCAAAATGCCACCCTTTCGAACGTGACACCCTATCAGTCTTCATGTCACACATGGACCTCAGCAAACCAAAAGACACTGCCATTTTTGCATGCCTGGCGATCACCTTCTACACCATATCACGCCTCAGCGAATTCACAATAACTTCTCAATTTGACCCCAAGCAGCACATAACACCTGCCAATATCACGAAACAAACAGACCCCAATGGTCTCCAAGTATTAGCCTTTCACATCCCTCAGACAAAAGTTTCGGACACGGGCGAAGACACTCAATGCGCACCAATTAACCACCCCACCAACCCCATTGCGTGGTTAGACAACCACCTCCACATCAATAACCCCTCCTCATCAGACCACCTGTTCACATGGAAACACAGAAAAACCATGTGATCACTCACCCACTCACTTGTAACAACATGCATAAAGGAAATTGTGGCGCAATGCAACCTGCCTGATCTCTCAGGCCATAGTCTATGCATTGGTGGAACCCTCCATTACCTACTTCAAGGAACACCTTTCAACGTAGTCAAAACGATGGGCAGATGGAAAGGAGACTCCTTTACCCTCTATCTACGCAAACACGCACTCATCCTAGCACCATACCTACATGCGTGCGGACCAAACATGGCCACACACCTCTCACAAATAGCAATGCCCCCTGTTTGATAAGGTGAGCCACCTCCTTCCCCCTGGGGTTATGCTTCGCTACAAGCGTCGTAGGCTCCTTCCAACTCGGGTACACAGCTCGCTCACCCCGGGTCAGCACTACACTTTGGGCCGAAAAGCCCTACGGGCTTTTGCCCATACACATACATTCACCACAGACACTCAGTACATAGGACACTCATGTCACATAGCTACTACCACATCACCTCTTTCATCGCATATACCAAAGCGATTGAAATTCATGGAGGTCTAATTGCCATTGGGGAATTCAGGACAGTGCTGATCCTGTGCCTTATCATTTATAGCATGTAAGTGGTCTAATTGCTATTAAGTATTTAGGGTATTGCTAATAGTTTCTTTTATTCATTTAAGGGAGTAAGTGGTCTAATTACCATTAAGTATTCAGAGTATTGCTAATAGTTTCTTTTACTTATTTAAGGAGGTAAGTAGTTTGACTTTTATTTGATTTCCAAGTTCTTTAATGTTTTTCATAATGGTCTCATTTAGCTTGTAAGTGTTATTTTCTTTACTGTTCTGTTTTTAAATCCAACCTAATTGAGCTATAGAGGGTATGTCCATTAATAATTTATATTAACCAACCATATAATCCATCTATATTCCAATACTTAGCAAGTAAGTTTTCTTTATCTATAATTTTTATTTTGTTCAAATAATACTATATAGAATGTATGATCTTTTGCTTCTCTGCATCTACTGTACTAAGATGTTATTATTCAATTTTGTAACATATAGCTGGTATGTCTTAACTTTTTTCTTCCATTCTCTTACTAACTTGATGTTTTAGGATGTAAGTCCTATTTAAACTTTGTACTAATATAATTTTAAATTATTATTGACTTCTGTTTATAAGGAGGTAAGAGATTAATTCTTGTTTTCTTTATTTTAAAAAAACTTATTCTTTCTATATTATAGAATGTATGTTGTGATTATTTTATGTTTCTAATCACCTGAAATTTTTCACAGACCATTCAGTCTTCAAGGGTAATCAATTTATCTTATTACATGTCTTAATAACTATCTCAATGTGACAATTAGATCTCTGAGACAATATCTACAAATGTCCAGACATTTACTTTAGGATCAATTGTATGGTTATTGGTATATATTATTTACTTTCTCTAATCTTATACAGGCCCTACTTCCCTCCAATGGATGGAAGAAAGCTCTAAAGATAGGCATTGGTGGGTTTTTAGTGTCATTTATTTTTTATCCTAATTGATGTTCATAGATTCTGCTTTGATTATGGAACACTCCTTCTTTCTACATCAACAAAACAATCAGAATCCAATTGCAGTAGCAATAGGGCAGTACATGTCATCTGGAATATCTGCCAGAGTTTCCAAGGCACATTCCACCCTCAATACAAGCCAGAGAAGAAAACAGAGATATGTGAATCCATTGTGAACCTAATTTCTGAGCATATTATCTGTAAGTTTAAAGAATAAAATACTTGTGTATGAAATTTCATCAACTTTTTGTAGCCAAGAATGCCAGCATGTGAAGAACTTTGTCTGTGACCATGAAAGGATAGCAGGGAGTAGGATATCTTGTAGAATAGGAAATTAGCAATGCTATATGTACAATCAAGTGGAAAGAAATTTACCATGGATTTATCTATAAAATCAATGTTTTGTTATGCTATTTATAGGTGTTTGACAATTTTGGCAAGGTTCTTCTATGCACCTGTGCAAAGGTCTTGACTGCATAAAAAATAAACTCTAATATTGATAAGAACTGCAATAGTGTTCCACAGATTACAAGGACTTTATATTTATATCTTTTCTTATCCATGCATCCAACTCATCTGCAATAAGCTATAGAATGGCAACCACCACATTCACCTTGTTGGTGTCAAGGATCAGCCAAAGAAAATCTGGATTATATCTGGAGTATCAATCATTGAACATTTTACTTAGTGTCAAGGAAAACTGTTAGTACACTTCATACAAACCACATTAGCAAACTAACCATAGGCTGTACAGCATTAGCAAAACACTAAGCAACTACAGCTAGGTTCTCCCCTGTGCAGTGCTATATAGGCCTATACAGCTATTACAGCACCAAAAAATAAAAGTGGCTTCTTTTGCTTCTGTGATGTCCTGTGATACATTATGATGTTGTTACAATTCATCCTTGATGACATGAGGAAGACATGGACTGGTACCTTGTTCTTTTCCTTGACTTTCATTGCTGTGATCCTCTATTGGTATTTTACTTGATTGAACTATTGTTTGCTTGTACAGTTGCTTTATTGACAGCCATCATTGGCTGTGTTTCCTTTGTTCCTGTTTTACTTCTTGTTCCTTGATCTATTCCTGATGACCAATCACTTAATTCCTTTTACATCACACCACTTTCCTTTTCCAGCACTGCTGTGCATCTCACATAGTATATAAACCATCATCTAGAACATCTGTACCCTAAGCTAGATCTTACCTTTAATACAATCAAACTCTTTTTACTCTGGACCTTTTGGACTCCTAGCTTTGCCCATTGATTCTGCCTTGTCCCTACAATGCAGTGGCTAAGTCTTCAGACTTCTTGAACCTTTGACCAAGCTACCAAAGGTCTACATTGAGGCCCTACCCAGGATTGAACGTAACAAAAGATCTAGCTACCTTTCTTGAATGACTACTATCTAGTAGTTACTATGATTGCCCACCATTTTGTGGCAAAACCCCTACCAGAATCCTCAGAACCCTGCTTGCCCTTAGATCTCTCACCCAGCTCTTCCCCCTTCTTCTTCTACCCTTGACTTGCTTCCTCCAACCTGGACCACTTCCCCTCCCCCCATGAGCAGTACTACCGCCTCAAAAGAACTACACCTTGGCATATCTTTAGACTATGATGGCAAAGAGAAAACCTTTACAGGATGGCTTAACTTGGCACAGATATACCTGCTTGTTAATATCACTATCTACGACTCTGATGAAAAGTATATCGCATTTATCCTCTCATTCATGAAGAAGGGAGCAGCAGAAGCCTAGGCCACCACCTTTACCTCCAAGGTTATCACTTCCAAATCATTTGGAAAGCATGATGTTTTTATCAAGGACCTTGAAAAAAGCTTCTTGACTACCAATCAACTGGGACAAGTACTTATGAAAATGCAAAGCCTAACCCAGAAAGAAGACAATGTCACCTCCTACATATCTCAATTTAAGATTGCTGCTGCTTGCAGCCTTATCACTGACGAAACTGTCCTCTGCAGACTTTTTACTGGAGGACTTCACCCCACTCTCACTTGACAGATTTACCACTCTGGAATGAAACCATGGCCATCAAGGACTGGTACAAAAAGGCAGAGGAATTCCAGACCTACCATGACCATTTCAATCAACTGTCTTCCTGTGACCCCACTTCCAAGAAGAAGACCTTCTTCCCCATCACTTATACCTACCTCCTGGGGACTCCTCACTCCCATACCAAAGACCCCAATACCATGGATGTTGACTGCATCCATCTTTCTCACAACCAACAGGAGGAGTATCACCAAAAAGGACTTTGTTTCATATGTAGAAAGAGAGGCCTCATGAGGGACTGCCCTAATCATGGACAGACTAATAGGATGAATGACAATAGGAGGGTGAGGGAGACTACAAAGCCAAAGGAGGAAAAGAAGGTCAGTGTTACAATTTCTCTACTCTATCTGGGTGTCTTTCTCTTTTCCTCTCTTGTCACTTATCTTGCCACACCTTTGGTCTGTCTAGAACATTATGAGTATAGCTTGCTCGTCATTGGTCTTGACACGATATATCTATACACATAGCCCCTTGGCTATGTGCTTCGTCTTTATCACTTGTTTCACGATTGACCCTTGATCTTGATGGACAGCTTCCTCCACAGTCTGGTTCTCTCACACCAGCTTAGTAGTTCCATTCTTCCATGTTGTTCTCCATTGTTCTTTGCTGTACATTGTCTCTGTATAAATATGTACTTAGAGTAGACACTCAATGTACTTCATACTTGATTTACACAATACTAGTGTACATCTCATGTCATCCTTTGTGAACTCCTTGAGAACTCTTTGACGACATTGTTGTACCTCTTTGTGAGCGTCCTCCATCAAACAAGTAACTTTTGACCTCAGACCTTGCCTTTGTACACTTTGTATAACAGTCAGGAAAATAACCAAAGATAAAGAACTCCTGAAACTTGAAGAAATAGAGGATGAGGACAAAGAACCCTATGTATCTTGTCTTCAGAAAGTGATACACAAAGTGTACCAAGGCAAGGACTGGGGTTTGAACGTGACTCGTTTGACGGAGGACGCTCACGAAGAGGTACGACAACGTCGTCAAAGAGTTTCTCAAGGAGTTCGCAAGGTGTGACACGA
>JBBPUD010000619.1:0-13659 GCA_038094475.1 Phylloporus aff. rhodophaeus
AGCATGAGGCTTGACTATACTAAAGGGGGATAGAATAAGTCCGAAAGGGTAAATTGAGCGGGCAAGTAAGAAATGTTCCGGAGTTGGTGCGTCGTGGACCCCGGAGTTCCGGAGTTAGACTTCGACAACAGTGCAACCTCCCATCCCTGTCCTTCAACTGCCGGGATCTTGTGACTCTCAGGCTGCAGCACCTCGTGTATTGAAGTGCGTTCCAAAAAAATCTATGCGCAATGAGACCGCAAATGCCATTGGCAGTAGTTGGACGAGTTTCATTGATGCAGGTCCATGCGTTGAAGGTGAGGATAACACAGACATAATACGTCGCCACAAGCCAGTCAGCCGAAAACCAAAAAGAGATGGTGATGAGTCTCAGATCCGCTCACCCAAGTACGTGTTTTTGAGCCTCACTACGCTGTTTTGACTGACTCATCTGGGAAGGAAACCGAAGGCAAAATGAGTGTCATCGACTATTGGCGAGGCGACTTTCCGCTAGTCTGTGCACCTGTATTTTGATATTTTGACTTGGAAAACATTAATGAACATTTGTCGTTATGTCATGCAGTGTGTGTGCTGTTGCACTAACATTGTCGGAAAACTTACGAGCAGTGCACGTGCCCATTGGCTGTGGCACAGCAGCACATGACGCTGGGTTCCCCCGGACTCCCCCCTTGTTGGGGACGGGTGGCTCTGTGCGTGCGTTCAGATGGCAGCGATGACAACAACAAGCGACGATGACGAAACGGGACTGTCCTGACTCTGCTGCGAGAGGCGGTTGTGCGTTCACTCGGTCCCGGCCCAAGTCCGGAATGCTGGAAGTCGACAGCAAGCATCTCCGAAGCCTCAGGGTGAGCGCGAGCTCTGTCTATGTCCTGGTCATGGTTCCCCCGGATTCTCCCTTCATTGGGACAGTGGCTCTGTGCGTTTGGATGGCAGCGACGACAACAACGATGAAACTTATGTATGAAACGAGTCAAACGACTAGCATTTGTGCACTACAATTCGAACTCGTCACTTTGCCCATTCATTCGCAAATTTACATGACATCGCCCATCATCTGATTACGAATAGCAAGGATGACCTCTCATAGACTTATCTCCCTGTACGCCACAAAGATATGGTCTTCCATCACAGGGGGGACTCTGTTACATATAAGGTTACCAGGTATATTCCAGCAAAGTCTGCAGTGAGTGATATACATACCCCAACGTGCGCAATACGTGTCTCAAGTGTCTCATAACTGCTTCCCAGTCTGAACAGATAACCGTGTCCATGCAGATGGGTAACATCTCTCGCATACATTCTGTTCCAAATCCGTCGTTACTTGTTCACTGTCAGATCTAGATAAGGGCAAAGATTGCCTAACTCAGACTGTGCCACAGAAATGGGAACACAACTAGTATTTACCTAGATAAGGGCAAAGATTGCCTAACTAGGTTAAGTAATACAGTATTCAGTGCTAAAAGTAAAAAGGGTCTCACCTCAGACTGTGCCACAGAAATGGGAACACAACTGAGGTGAGAGGGAGAATGTCCGAAGGTTTAAGTAGGTCGAAGACACGCGCGCGCGTAAGTCTGGAAAACTCCGGAACGGAGTAGGCAAAAATAGGCGCGCTGTATCTGGAAATAACAAAGGGCGCAGCAACATGTGGTCGGAGCGGGTAGAGACGCCACAACGTTGCATGCACGAGGTGTGACTATACCGAAAGAAGATACAGTGAGTCCGAAAGGAGTAAACACAGGAGTGGAGGAAAAAGACCCGGAGTTGCTTCAAAAAGAGCTCTGGGGTTCCGGAGTTACATTTTGACAGTTCACAGCTCGTGATGAAGCCCTGAACAGGCTTACCATGAATGCACTCCACTTCAACCCGCTCGGCCTCACTTGCCATGTAAAGGCGTAAAATGCGAATACATAGCTGTTGGGGGGTCTGTCGCATAAAGACGATGATGGCTTGCTGTATGGCGTCCATAGTTCGAATGTTCAAAGCTTCGACACTCAAAGGTAGCTGGCCTCTCTTTATATTCTACATGTTGAACAATGCAAATCTTAAGTTGATGCATCATGGCGCATTGCCAATACCAATCTAACGGTAAGTGTACTACTAGGTCCATCCTTTCGAAGCTGGCTAGAAGTTCAAACACGACCGACTACCAAGTGTGTCTGAAGGTGGCAGCCCTGACCGCAATGCGCATACAAGGCACAGCGTCGAAGCGATGCATCAGTGATCTGCCATGATTCCGACCATCCAAGGCATTAGTTACCAGACAAGTCACACCCGGATTCCTCCCCTTCTACACTGAGATACCCATCGTAGTACTGGCCAGGAGAGGGTCCGATAAAGTGATGGAACAGGCCCAGCATTCAGGTGCAGCATTTAGTATCCGGGACCGCTGGTAAAAAGGGTGATGCATCAGGTGCACCACCGAGGATCTTGAAGCTCCATGATCGCTCTCAATTAGAGCCACGATGACAAGGTATCGTGCATCACTTATGCATCACTTATGCATCACTGATAATTATCCAGAAACGGCTTTTGTATTTTAGGTAGCCATATCGCCACATCAGAATCTGAACAAGGACCACCAATCGGAACTGGGACAAGGTATCGTATATCATGCATCACTGAGAATCTTGAAGCTTATTGATGCATCAATCGTCCCAAATGAGGGCTGATTTATGCATCACTGACTATTACGACAGCTTTCCCGGGGTTCGAGGTAACCATACTCCCACATCAAGCCCTGCTATAACCATGAATGGCGGGCCAAGATCCTCCAATCCCACATGGCAAGCAAGAAGTGCAGCGGAGATGCATCATCCATGCATCCAACCACAGTGGCTGACCAGATTTCGGAACTGTCCTTCCAGTTCAATAACAGGTGTTCCTGAGAGTGAGAACTTCCAATCAATGGTCCCACCCGGCCGTTTTGCGACGTAGTCCGCCCCGAATAGTTGCAAAACTCCCTTACTAAAAGCACTAGGCTGGCTCACACTATCTTAACCGACTTCTCCCGCGAAGCTAAAAAACGTATCCCACGATGTTTTAAGTAGCGGGATATCTATTTGAGGTTGGCACACCGCATCAAAAGCGCCCCCCCCACAATAGATGGCCCCACCCGCAGCAACAGTAACCTACACGCTCATTTGAGAGAGGTAGGTGTGTTTGGTGACTACCGATGTGAGACGCCGTTGACCAACTAAACAAGGTGCACAGTACGAAATCGTGCACAGAAGAAGACAGTATCAGCATGTTACGCCTTGAGTGGAAACACCCGCTCGTGGCCTGACTGGGGTAATGCATCAGTTTTCAGGCACGCGCACCGACGCGCAGGTGCCCCACTTGGGAATGATGCATCAACCATCAGTGGCGCAGCCCCGACAAAAGGCAGACCCGAGTCGGAACTGATGCATTGGTCACACCCTGACGAAAGGTGCGCTTCAAAAACAATGCATCAGTGATGCATCTGTTGCTGATGCATTAGCTTGGCAGGTCATCCGTGCTGCATTTGTGATGCATCATGATGCGTTGTGACGCACGATACTTGAGGCTGTCGTAGTATTGCATCACATATTCGACGGTAACTACAGTCTTTCTATGCATCAATTTAACGGTATAGCCTGGAAATATCCATGGGACTTGTCTCATGCCTGTGGACCAATCTCCAAAATGATTTCCCTCTTTCAAAATCTCAGATGCCTGTGTATTAATGTTCCCCTTGATGTTACTGCATTGACACACGTCTTCACCTCTCTTGGGATCAAAGTCTTGAGCATTTCTCTCTATCCTGAACAACCATGTTTTCTCCCATCTGACACCATTCCATTTCGCAATGTGGAGGACTTGTCCTTGCTGATTCGGGATCTTGGATTCTCGACAAATCTCTTGTGCACCAAGCACCAGAAATTCCGCTTTTTTCGGCTCACCCACTACTCTCGACCCACTATTGGAGCATTGTCTGCATTCCTTGACGTGTTAACTTCAACACAGCGTGCACATTCCCTTCAGTCCCTTGTTCTTGAATTTTTGTTGGGTTGGGAGGACTTGGGCCCACCCCCACCGTCTCATACTACCCTCCCATATAGCATTCTTCATCCTATCACTCGCCTATCATACCTTTCCAAGTTACACATCAACTTTTACCATTTTTCCATCGCCATGGGTGATGACGACTTGATTTCCTTGGTGCATCACCTGGCCCTACTTGAGATTCTGCATTTGTGCTACCGCTATGATGCACATTTGCAATCCAGCAAATACATCACCCTCAGAGGAGTGCTATCACTTGTCAAGTGTTGCCCGCACCTCCGCTCCCTTTCCCTCGTTGTAGATGCAACAGTGGTGCCAATTGATGTACCACGATGCACATACAACTCTGAACTGACAGAAGTCTCGTTTAACAACTCACCCATTGAATCACCCGAATTAGTGGCACAGTTTCTCTACAAACATCTTCCGACAGTTGTTAATGTGTATGGCATGGTCCACTACTTCGAGTCACTCAATGTGACGCAAGGCTATCGCGATGCATGGGATCAAGTGAGTAGTATCTTCCGGGGACTTGGTACGTCCGTTGATTTCATGGTCGAGCCAATATCTAACAGGCATGCAGTAACCTCGGCCTGAAATCAGGAATGGATGATTGATACCTGATTGCATCCAAGGATTGTACCACCTGGAGTCGTTTGTGCTCAGACCTCCACTAGCGGCCTTTCGTTCCGGGCTGGAAAGCACCTCGCTCATTCCCTTCCATCTCATCTGGTAGGACTTCCCATTCATGTACCTACAGTTGTATATTATACATCCTGCCTTTGTTGAGCAACATCATAAATTTACCAGAGTAGTGACCGTTTGAATGGGTATTGATATTGAAGATTGAGCACGATCGGAACACACGCGTACATTCTTGTATCTGTTGTCTTCATCATGGATCCTTCAACCACCTTGAATGTCCCAACTCCGAGCCCATTGCTGCAATTAGATCTATTTCATTGTATACTGGACCACCTTGATGTGCAAGATTCACGCCATGAAGGAGTGAAAGAGACCTGCCAGGCCTTGGTCGCCTTGGCTCAGACATGTCGCACTCTTTCAGAGCCATCCCTTGATTGTCTTTGGAAAAGGTTAGAGTCCATCAAACCTCTCGCTCGATGCTTTGCGCCGGTATGGAAGAAAGATAGGGAGAATGTTCGACTTGTTTAGCTTTTGTTGAAAGGTCCACTTACTCTATTCGCAGATCCCTTTGTCCCCAGCTGAATGGGCTGTCATCCATCGGTATTCCCATCGCGTCCGGGAACTAGAATGTGATTTTTCTGACCCAGAATCATCCTGGTTTTTGCAAGCCACTAGCGTATGGACTTCAAGTTCACTTCTGCCGAACCTCAGAGTACTTTCTTGCGATCCTGGATGCTGTTCTATCAAGCTCTTCCGGACATTACTTTGCCATTCGTTGGTGTCCGTGCATCTGGTCCTAACAGACCGTTCCATATGACTATCCAATCATCGCTCAGCAGCTTGTACAATTTTTGTCCAAACTTGCAGTCTATTAGCATTTTCCAGAATGAGGTTTCTGCATGGAAACTATCTCAGACGGCCATTGGATCAATCTCTCCTCCTTCCAACACCTCAAATGCTTACGTCTTAATGTTCCTATCGATGATGCTGCGCTGACACACATTGCCACATCTCCCGAGATCAAAAGCTTAAGCCTTGTTCTCCATCCTATCAAGTCACATTTAAACCGATTCTGCCCCCCATCCGACACCATTCTATTTCGCAATGTAGAGGATTTATCCTTGCAGATCTGGGATTTTGACTTCTTGTCAGCTCTTCTACACACCAAGTGCCAGATGTTTCGCTCCTTCCGGTCCACCATTTGCTCTCGACCCACCATCGAATCATTATCTGCATTCTTTGATGTGTTGGCATCATCGCAACGCATATGCTCACTTCGGTATCTTACTGTCCAGTCTTTGGAGGAACTGGATGATCATATCACCTTTGTGCCTGCATCTATCTCATTTACTACTCTTTGCCCTCTCGCCCGCCTATCCCACCTTTCTGATCTGCACATCGACCTTGATCATTACTGTTTTGCTATTGACGATGTTGACCTGATTTCCTTGGCGCATCACTGGCCCCTGCTCGAGACTCTGAATTTGCGTGGTGGTTGTATCCCACAATCGCAATCTAGCAAACGTATCACTCTCAACGGATTCCTGTCACTCGTCGAGTGTTGCCCGCGTCTCCAATTTCTTTTTCTCACTGTGGACGCAACAGAGGTACCGATCGATACACCACCACGTACATGCGGCTCTGAGCTGATAGAAGTCTGGTTTACGGACTCGCCTATCCTATCACCGGAATTAGTGGCACAGTTCTTCCACAAACACCTTTCAACAACTCTGGATGTGTTTGGCTCATTCCGCCAACGGAACTTGCAAAATCACATGGTACCATACTATGAATATGCATGGCGTCAAGTAAGGGAAATCGTCAAGAAACTAGGTATGTATCTTGTTCCTATGGTTAGGCCAATCCCTAAGATCTATGATCCGATGTATGGTAATTTCAGGAAGACAACAGGAGGCAATGATTGAGATATGACCACACCCAAGAGCCGTACCATGAGAGGTCGTTTGTGCAGGTACTTACGAGCGTGTGTAATCAGTCCGGGTGGAGTATGTGAATTATCACGGTATACGAGCAATGCAGGGTCCTTGACAAACCATGCCAATCACACCTAATTCTGTTACTGTACATGCTAATCAAGCTTGAGTTCAGATCAAGGGCGCACCTGAGACGAAGATCAATCATCATGCATCAACGTTGAATATCCAGAGTGCCTAGCATACGTGCACGAGGTGTGCGTACATGTACATGCGTCGTGATGTACCTGGTACTATGGGCACTGGGTCATTAAGAATGTCAGTCTTTGAGAGCTTCGAAAATGATATGAATGGAACTTGTCATTCGAAGTGATCCCATGATACCTAAGCTTCATTTTGCACAAGCTTGAAGTGTCGTTGTGTGGACCAATGGCCAACGGGCCAAACGACTCTGCGCTGTGTGCAACTCTGACAGAATCCTTGACGTCGAGCTCGAGATGAAGGAACTTGAGTACCAGGATGAGGCGTACCTCTCTGGGGGCAGTTCAAATGGCTTGTCACATATCCTGATTTGATGGTAGACTGTACCTTGGAGCTAAAAGACAAGACCCAGCTTCACTGGTCTCCCTGGCATTCGTAATCACTGACCAACATGATCATGGGTCACTAGTGATCGGGACACTGGACAAGTTTCAGCTGCAAGCTCGGGATTCGTGATGGCGGGGTTGTCGTGTCACCCCCACCCTTGCACAGTTGGCGACATGGTGGTGGGTGTCGTTGCTTGCCTTGCCCTCGCTGTCATAATAACGGGGAA
This sequence comes from Phylloporus aff. rhodophaeus, assembly GCA_038094475.1. Classification (NCBI taxonomy): domain Eukaryota; kingdom Fungi; phylum Basidiomycota; class Agaricomycetes; order Boletales; family Boletaceae; genus Phylloporus; species Phylloporus aff. rhodophaeus. Next base: position 7,417 of record JBBPUD010000619.1, read on the forward strand.
ATCGACCTAAGGACCCGCAGAATGCATCAGAACGGCTCACCAAACGATTAGAGAAAATGGCTGAAGAAGACTGACAGGCATAGTCCCAGATGGACTGATCGAGCCGGGAGTCGAAGCGGTCGCTTTGAAAGCGTCAGGGAGTGTCGATAGTGCCAGTGAAGAGTCGATGAAGCTGCGCAGAGCGCCAGAACACGTCAGTGAACCGGTAGAGCAAGCACAAGCGGCCCACTCACCAGAAAATTGCCGAGACGATGCGAGGGGCCTGAGCGGCGAAACCACTGTACCAAACGACTTACCTAGACGTCATGCACACGCTGAACAGGCTGATGGCACGCACGCGAGCGAAACGGACTCGCGATGTCGATATACTAGCCCAACGGTGACCCGGAACAGAAAGTCAGCCTACGGGGTCCAGAGCACAAACCGGACGTACCACGCGATGCCCACAGCCTTTACAGCATCCAGAAACCTTCCGAAAACGACGATACCACGCGCGAAGTGGAAACGAACGCGCAATGTCAAGGTAGAGGGCCAGGAGCGAACAAGGGTGAGCGAGGCGAGGTGAGAAGCAAAGAGGGCGATGGATACCGCCGCAGCGATGTGAACGGCGAGGAAACCATGGGAAAGGATGCCGAACGGATGGCGCAACGAGCGGCACACGCCACGAGTCGAAACGAGTCGAAACGAAGTCGCTAGCTGAACGCGACACAAGTCAGCGCCGACTCGACCAACGATCAACGAGGCACATACCTGGGCCACACACAGCATCCCATCAGCACCCCAGACGACCCACTCGCAACCCGAATCCACCGCGTCGACGTGGCCGACTGAAGTCATACTTGCGAATGTCAATCAGGCGAATACGCACCTACCGAGCCGAATGGCGATACAGACTATCTGGACTCACCAACCACATTGTATATGATTGATTGATCTATAAGAGTCAGTAGAAGGCTCAAGACGAGGACACGTAGCTGCGCATAGATGCTGCAACCCGAGGAGCGCGAGCGCGCGATAGAGGCAAGTGCCAGCCCAAGCACCGTGCGCTGTTGCCCACTTTCTCGCCTCGAAGTCATTGTTGCTGCTTCCTTGCCCACGTTGTCGTCGTTTGTAGGTGCACAGTTGTGCTTCCTGTGGCCTTGGTGTCGTCGTAGTGTTGAATGTGACTTATCGTTGGCTTCAAGACGGGTGTTGATTCAAGGCCCAAGTCCAAGTAATAATCACTTTCTTGTAGTGCTTTTGAGTCGCCGCATTGACATCCACTTCCATCGAATCATCACCATGTCCCTCTGGCCCGTGCACGGTAGGGATATTTCTTGATATTCGCATTCCAAATGAGAAAGGATCGCAACTAGCCAAAGGTTGACCTCTCCCGTCCACCACGACTCACCCGCCCACTGCCTGAACTTCATCCCCTCCACCTCCACGTTGCTCGTGCACGTCCCTGTGTGCCTCCAACAACCGCCTGAGAACGGAACGAACACATAGTGACGCTACCCCAGGACCCTGCATGACCTCTGCCTAGGCACCGCTGTGCGTACGCCAACACCTCTCCCCATCTCGACCCTTTCACCTGGCCCCATGTTTGCTTATCTTTACAACACCGTCATTGGTCTTTTAACCGTGAGCACAACCATCCCAACTTCACCAAGTCCATTGTTGCAATTAGATCTATTTTACTGTGTACTGGACCACCTTTTGGATGTGCGAGATCCTTGGCCTCATTCGGACACCGCCGGACATTGTTTGCCTTAGCTCAGACGTGTCGTACCCTCTCAGAACCGTCCCTTGACTACCTTTGGAGAAGGTTGGCGTCTATCAAGCCTCTCATTCGATGCGTTGTGTGGAATATAGGTAGGAAAAAGGTCCGATTCAGATCACCTCGTGCTGGGTTCTTCGCTCACTTCGCCAACAGGTGCCATTGTCCTCAGCTAAATGGGCTGTCATTTGTCGGTATTCGCACCGCGTCAGGGGCCTGGCTGAGTCTGTCCCCATAGTCATATGAGGGATCTGCAATATATACAAAGGACAACATCAATACCACTCTGGGAACGATATCAATTTAACTCATCATTCGGATGCGGGATGATCGAATGATCCAAGCAACCCCTTGATGCCCTCACGTCATGGAACGACCAGTGGCCGTGACTCCGAGCCATGTATGCGTCCAACTTTGGCAGAATCCCCGACATTGAGCTCAAGATGCTGGAGTTTGGAGGAGTACAGACTTTAGGATGAGTACCTCTCTAGAGGTCTGTTCAAATGGCTCGTGGCGTGTTGTGTGATCTGTAGCGGGTAGTTGGCAGAAATGGTACACATGATTAGGGACGCACTGAGTTGATGAAACAGTAGACTTCTTCATCTGCTCCTCCTACTATGTAGTGTCAGCTTTGGTTTGCCTGAGAGATGGTGTCATAGTAGGATTGCACCCTGGAGAAAAACGAGTCTTGCCTTTACTGGTCCTCCTAGTGTCGCTAACAGTGACTGCTAGTAAAGAGTCGGTCACATACCACTGAGTTGGGGCTCGGAGGGCGGACACTATACAAGTTTCGATCTAGTACCCATCCAACTCAACCGTTCCACACTTGAGTTAACTATCAAGGCGAACAGATTGAGCACTGGTTCTATTACATGAGGAAATCAGAGATCCACGTATGTTCGAGTACCTCTTAACCCACTGGGCTGTACAGCTGTGGACAATCATTCAATATGCTGGCCTGGAAGCTGCTCAGTTCCTGACAGTCCAATTCGAGAAAGCTGAAGTTCACGCGCCCAGCTCAAAGCTGGCTCACCTCGACCATCAACACCCGACCAGCTCTTTCGCTGCACGTCAAAGGCCTTGAGACAATAGAATACCGACCTCAAATCACTTTTGCGTTCTCCATCATGAATCCCTCAACCAGTTCAACTGCCCAGACTCGGTGTCCATTATTGCAAGTAGATTTATTTTACTATATATTGGATCATCTCTTTTTTCCAGGCTGGCGTCGTGAAAGATCCAGAGAGGTATTTCAGACATTGGTTACCCTGGCTAGAACGTGTCGTACCCTTTCAGAACTATCCTTTGACTGTCTTTGGAGCAAGTTAGAGTCTTTCAAGCCTCTTACTCGATGTATTATGCTACCTTGGAGCGAAAATCGGAAAAACGTATGTGTCAGATGTTTCTTCAACGATGTCTTCACTCGCATTGGAAACAGTCGTCATTGTCCCCAGCTGAATGGGCTGCCATTCGTCGGTACACGCATCGCGTCAAGGAAATTAGCGTTTCTTTTGTAGACGAAGAATTATGCTGGTTTTTGCAAGCTACCAGTACCCAGCCATATGCACTATTGTCGAACCTTAGGGTGCTGTCTTGGTCTGCATGTGGCCCTGGCCTTCGTCCATCCCTTTCCATCAAACTTCTCCAGATACTGTTAAGGCCTTCGCTGGTTTCACTGGATCTTGTCCTGAGAGACATGGACGATGTAATGGTGCAGATGTTCCTCTCCAATCTGCACTGCATTTGTCCAAACCTGGAGTCCGTTGCTATTTATCACAATAACATTACTGGGTGGAAGGTGTCTCGGATGACCATCAGGTCACTTTCTCGTACCGTCTCTCTCCTCCGACACCTCGAATGCCTTCATGTTGATGTTCCCATCGACGGTGTTGCATTAACGCATATTGCCATGTCTCCCAAGTTCAAGGAATTAAGGCTAGTTCTCCATCCTGATAAATCCCACTTACACCAGTTTTGTCTGCCATCTGACACTATTCCATTCCGCAACGTGGAGGACTTGTCCTTGCGGATATGGGATCTTGGCTTCTTGACGGCTCTCTTACACGTCAAAGACCAGAAGTTTCACAAATTTCGCTTCAATCTCTGCTCTCGATCCACTGTCGAAGCATTATCTGGGTTCGTGGATGCGTTGGTGTCCCCGCAGCGCACAGGTTCCCTCCAAAGTCTTACTCTCTACGAGTCCTTGGAGGATTCAGATGGACCCCAGGTCACTCCTGCGCCCGCTTGCCTCTCATACGACACTCTCAGTCCTCTTTCCCAACTCTCTCACCTTCGCGAGTTGAACATCAGTCTTGGCCATTGCCTTGCCATCGGTGACAACGAGTTGATTGCCTTGGCGAGTTACTGGCCTCTGCTCCAGGACCTGCACTTGGTTGGCTGTTGCGGTTCACATGAACACATCTCGCAACCGGGCAGGCACATTACTTTGAATGGACTCGTCTCCCTCGTCGACTGTTGCCAGCACCTCCGTTGTCTTTACCTCACTGTGGACGCAAGAAATGTGCTGTTCAATGCTCCAGGACGGATTATACACAACCCTGAGCTAACGCATATTGGGTTTATCGACTCGCCGATTAGCTCGCCGGGATTGGTGGCGCAGTTCCTCCACCGTCATCTTCCATTACTTCATGGCGTGTTTGCCTCGTTCCGTGAACCGGTTTTGCGTAATGATGCTATGGATTACCAACGGTTGTGGCTTCAAGTAGGTGACTTGAGCCGTCAACGAATTGGTACGTCCGCTTTTTTCCCTGTTCGAGTATATCCCTGATCATGATAGCCTGGTATTTGATATGATGCTTTGAAGAGAATATGTTTTTTCGTCAAGGCATCCCATGGTGGCAATCGTTTCCGTCATTCTTCGGTGGTCAGCTCTCTAGCTTGTGCTCAGGGCAGAGGAAGAGTTTGTGAACATATTTGATTAAGCGTCTCCATTCATTTCTTCTGCACTCGTATAGTAAGATAAGACCATGATTTTTTCTAATCTGCGTTATCGCCAAGTCGTGGGGAATGCCATTCTCGTGTCCTCGCTACGGCCACATGTCACGACAGGCGAGTATATGGGAGGGGAGTAGCCATGAGATAGTGCGGGCTGCCCCGCAGCCCCGGACACATTCAAGCCTATTGTTCGTTTCCCCCGCAGGTGTGCATACTGAGCTGCTACATTCCCCGTTTCATGTGTAATGTACTTAGTATATAGCTTAACATTAATTGCCACTAGCCAGGGTACTGTCCGATGTGACTGTATGCCGCTTGCGTCCTTCAACACTGGGTCTGCATCGCAATATATCGTGCCACGCTGCCCACCTGTTCAATCTGACAGTTGGCACGGTCAAGTACCAGCGGACAGAGTACACATCCGAATTTACGCTCGCCAAAGGGTGAGTCGAGTACATACGCTACCGTCGTTGGAACTTTGGCGGTTTATTTGTCAAGTACCAAACATTGTCCACTGATACTGCTCTCGACTAACAACGTCACCAGAAATGTAACTTCAACCACCGTTGTATGATATTCATGAAGGTGTTCCTTAAACTCCGATGAACTTGAAGAGCTGGCTTTCTGAGTTTGCAATGTATCCCTCGATTTTTATCTACGGCAGTTGGAACTGACGGTGAGATTCATATGCTTTGAAAGAAAACTGACAAACCTTTCGCGGTTGTCCTGCTGCCTGTGGTTCCACAGTCCATACTCGAAGCTCCGGTTCAAGGCTGACCGCAATCCTAGAAACATGGGCATTCCATGAGTACGATATGCAAGCAACACTTTCCATGTGCGTCACCCACAGGTAATACCCTGTGTCGTAATCGACGGGTATGAGGTGCCACTTGCTTTCAGGTGCTGCATCGGTAGCAACCACCGAACTTTTATCATCCGCAGCATACTTGTTCTCTGCTTTGAGGTTCGTTTGTCCACCTTCGTGTCTAGCGATGTTGAGGTCATTCTGTATATCGTTAGCGCTGGGGACCACCCGGGACCGTCAGTTACTTAATACTAACCGGTACACTAGAAACGAAGGTCCACTATATTATGTGAGTCTTGTTCGCCTGCGAAAGTTGAGGATATAGCATACGTGGGATTTAACACCGAGCTCGACTGATGAGCCGTTGATACCGACGGCAGGGCTGTCGGGGAGCCTGGAGTGGAGTAAGTAGGGCATTAGAAATCCGTATGAGGAAGGCTTAGGAGATAGCGGGATAAGACGCCTGGTACGTTTCTGACTTTATACCCTCGAAAAGCCCCGATTACTCAATGCATAGCCTCACACCAGTGGCAACACCGAAAAAGTTAGCTGCTCTTGTTGATTACTTAAAGATAAACTTATTCCGCTTCCGTTTATGGGTATCTCGTTAAACCATATCCTTTTTTCGCATTTTAAACAATAGATTAATATGCCTTATTGTCATATTGTGGTGTATATTTTATAACAATAGGGTGCACAAATGAAAGGTTTGTTGGTATGGCTA
>JBBPUD010000620.1:0-13628 GCA_038094475.1 Phylloporus aff. rhodophaeus
GAGACTCTCGTATAATCCCTCTGAGTGTCATGCTACCCACGACGGCCCCGGGACAAATATAATCGATTATCACGCGAAACAAATAATCATTCAGCTATATCCTAATTACGCAATTTTTGTGATGCAGGGGTCGCAGCGTGGTGGCCAGAGTCTGGCCGTTAGCGTTGTAGTCAGTCCTGCTGGCAGGCCCGGCTGCCCTGCTCGCACTCTCCAGCGAGGTCACCAGTCATCCTCGGACCTAGTCCCTTCCACCATTCTCATTCCAGAGAGTAATATCGTCAGGGCTACGGTCGGATTTGAGAGCGACGAACGATAAACTGCTCGATTCTCCGATGACACTTGCGATGTCGAGTACCTCAGTGAGTATGTACTCATTCCTTCGTGATATCTCAAGGCTGTTGTTTTCTTTCCTTCTTGTCATACTCATGGAACCAAATTGTTAGTAGTACTCGTCTGCGTTGTCGGGGTGGCTCCGAGATGAAGACAAGTAGTCATGAGGGTTATCGGTAAGAGAAACGAAACCAAGTACACCATATATACGTCTTAGGCAACGAATATTTTAAGAGAACCTTGCGACCTTGTGCTTGATGATCGATATCGCTTCCTCGGAAGTAGGCCGGATATCTACCTCAAAGTTTCGCGGAAAGCTTTATACTCCGGCATTAGCATTGACTCGCATTGTCGAGGCGTAAGCGCACCTCACAAGCCCGTCGGTGTATTTCGGCGATGGTAGAATTTCCTGTCCATTAGCATCCTTCTTTTTTGAGACATCGAGCGTGGCGATGATATGCGAAAACAGCATAAACACCATGCTGTTCCCCAAGTGTTTGCCTGGGCACGCCCTGTCACGGAAGATTAGGTGCCATCCATACGGAGTTGACATACAACGTACCTTCGTCCAAAACCAAAAGCGAATGTGTTTGGATCAATTGCTATTTCCCTTGCCTTGTCTGGGAGGTGACGTTCTGGCACGAATTCTTCAGGGTGGAATCCACTCTTTTCGTCTCTTGAGATGGCCCTGTCGAGACCATTAGTTAGGTACCCCATTGCTCAGTTAAATGATACATGCCACACGTTCGGAAGCACGATCGTACCTGCCGGAATGTAGTACCCTACGAAATAACGATCAATGCGCACACTCCAGGGATACATTTGGTCTACCACATACCTTTATAAAAGTCTGCGGTCCTCGTCAGACGACCAATGCTCAGTGGAAGGGTACGGCAAAGAGTCACAGTCCTCAAGTGTCGGTAGATGCCCAGTTCCGACAACTCGGAAAAGCTCTTCCTTCAGCTTTGCCCGGATTTCAGGATACAGCGCTAGAGCGAGTATGAAGTTTAGCGTGGTAGAGTAAGCCTAAACTGCGAATTGACATCGGGTCTCTGACGTGATTAGTTTGGACATACCGTCTCTACACCACCTGTTCGACAATCGCTATCAGAACCCATTCAGAGACCGAGGTCGGCACTCACCTCCATACATCGACCCTGCTGCCCAGAGAAGAGTGTGCTCGACAGCGGCCTGCACTTTAGGATCATCAGACTCAAACTTGTCCAGGCATTCTGCTGTGAAGGAAAGTGGATTCGTTCCCTGATTTCGTTCCTTTTTGACCCGTTCATAGGGGCGCATGATCAAGTTTAGAATATCTGCCCGCCCACTCGCCGCAGTTCTAGGGATGTGATTAAATGGGACCCAATCCGGCAGGTACTTCACTGGTAAACGCAATTGTGATCAAAGCTCGCAGATACATTAAAGAGTGAGCCTCACACACAGGGAGGAGGTCAACGAGAAATGCTCCAGGCACCGTTGCATCCGTTATCATTGCTATGGTCCGCTCTGCATCCGTGATGTACTACAACGCTTCAGAACAAGAAGGTGAATGGGCATGCAAACCTTACCAGGTCATCAGGCGTATTTACCGGTATCCCATATGTGACAGACAGGATTACACGTCCGACTGCACTAACAGAAAGTGAATTTAGCCACGCAGTGTTTCTGACCATGGTCAGGCTTAGTCAACCCACAGACGAAGCTGCTGTTCAAAGCTGTCTGGATCACTGAGAAGCGCGTCCATGTATTTCGCAACGAAATCTCCGACCGAGTCATACTTTTTCACTGCTTCCGGACTCAAAGCCATGTGTGTAAATCTTCGTTGTTTTTTCCACTCTTCTCCGTATTGACTAAATTGCATACTCTGCGTGGGTTGTGGGCATCAGCACCTTGCACACGTTCAGAAATACAACACTTGCGTTGTTGAGACCCATAAGCTCTCCAGCCATGGTAAACCTTGGACGATCGGAGTAGATCATTGGCCGTGATTCGAACAGGTCTGAAACAGCCTCCATGGTGTTCAGAATAAGCATCCTATTTCCCAGCACTTCCGCATAGACGATGTCCCCTGGGCCACGTGGTCAGCCATCATCAGGGCGAGTCGAAATAACCATACCATATTGCTGTTTCCAGTCGGAAAACGTTAGCCACTTTCTCTTGCGAGGCATGTTGAACAGATTTCCGACCAAGGGCATCCTAGGCGGCCCTGGGGGGAGTGGGAATCCCTTTGATTGCCTGGAATTGCGAGACCGGTACTCCAGAACGCAGACCGTCAGCACAGCGACGCCAGCAGCGATGCCGATCTCCACGAACATCATAGGACGTGGGATGTAAACGTTCGAATACGAGGGGGAAGAAACAGGTCTAGTAGTATTGGTAAGGCACCATGCTGAAATACGCATGTTAACCAGGGATGGGCGTTGTTCACCATCAGATAGCGCTTCTGCGGGATAAGCGGAGGTCACAGTGAGGCGCGCCGAGGATCCCTAAACAAGCATTATGAACGGTAATTTCAAGAGCTACTACACTTCATATCTGTGCGGACAAGGTGCGGAGCTGTCAAGGTGAGCCAAGAAGTCGGTACAGAGTGAAGGCTATAATACGAGTAGGCTTACTCCAGTCGAATGAGAAGAGCAGGGTACCAGCGTCTAAGCCTTAGACTAGTAGCCGAAGTGGGCCAATAGGAATATGCTGTGCTCCAACACTTGGCCCCATCTGGCAGCAAGGTGGTGAGGTAAACCGAAAGAGAAAATTACTTCAGGGACTCACGTAGGCGTCAGGGTGAAACACGACCAAGGCGCGAAGGGAATGAGGCCATAAGAGTGGTGACATCTACGCCGCATAAAGCGCCTGACGGTCCATAAATTGAACATCCCAGTGAGGTAGACAAAGCCTAATGGCCTTAGAGCCCAAGCTTGATGGAACATTTTTAGTCATTCACTAGACTGTTGTGTTTCTCGTCAATAGCCCATGGCCTCTATTCCAGACATGCCTCTATCACCTGGAAAGTTACAATCTGAGACATGGTGGATAAAACACCACCTGACTTGAACAATCTAGACGAGATGATCCCATCCAACTCAACACTCGGTGGCGCACGTTCAATGGCAGTGTATGGGCAGCCAGCAACCATACCTTGAGACCAAGTAAAAGGGTGGACATATCAGTAACCAGCAATCCCAACTCCCGACAAATGTGCCCATGGACAAGAACAACATCGCACTCTTCGGGCCCAGGCCCCACAACGTTGAAAGCCCAGCCGACCACGCATAGAGTGCAGCGAGGATGTACCATCGGGAGCCCTCCGGAGCGACGATAGATAACGTGCGACGTCCAGACCGCATATCTCCTTCCACATCCGCAAAATCTTGCGCGTGGATGGTCGTGAAGATTAGTAGTCCGCTGACAACCAACGTGGTCAGGGACATCCGATCAAAGTTAATTCTCGAAGCTATACATCGTCGTGTACAATCTCCACGACAGACAGTGCGGCACTCGAAACGACTATACCCCCACCATGCCAGGCAGAGAGACAAAGCTAGAAGGCAAGGAGTGCACAGCAGAGGCGACGTGCACCTGTCTGTAAAATTCTGCCAGATGAGAGTAGTCTCCATGTCTTTGTTGGCGGAATAGGTCTGATTGGAGACGTTTGTCTGTAAGAGATGGAACTAGACCCCGGCAGCGGTGTTAAGCAATTGGTGGGTGGAGAAGCTACACACGCAGAGAGGATCTATGTCGAGAGAAAAAACGCATCAAGTCAATTGATCGCGACCAGCCACTGCGAGGGCTCACCAGCAGGAAGAAAATGGTTTTGTAGTCAGACCCAGTGAAGAGAAAGATGGTCTCGAGCCAAAAGACGAGTTTCTCGAATGCTTTTGTCGGCAAGGTGTGTTTTGGTAGAGATTCCCCGGATCCTTTCAAATTATATCCCCGTCGGCAGACAAAAACTAGATTCAACGAGTAAGTGACCTTGGCTTGGACGGAGAAACGGTGATACCGCCATTGGATTTGCAACCCCATTGGAACCTATGTACAGGGAACAGGGAGAACGTTCGGTGATGGTGGCCACCGCGAAGATGAAAAGTCTGGAATGGCTTGAAAAAGGAAGATGTGAGAGTTCAGCGCTCAGCACACACTGCTCGCATAGAAAGATACCTGAAATCCCGCAAAGTTCATGAGCGACCTATTACTTGGCGTAACAAGACATGTACCAGCCACGTCCGGAAGAAACTCGGATGGAAATAACGGGCGACGGGCATTATGTGGGATCAGCAACAGCTCTGTTCAGGTCAATAGGCTGTCCACAGGCGCATTCCACGATAAGTAACCGTGGGAACCTATTGAACCCATGTGTACTATTGGAACTCCGCAAGACTCAACCTCTTTCTTCATCACCCCATCAAGGTGGCCTCGTCGTCCTTGGATGGAGCAGATACTCTTCTGCCCCTTCCAAGGATGACGAGTTTACCATATCCTGTGGATTGGGAACAGCCAGTATTTACCCTGGTGATTCATGAAAAAATACATTCAGGGCTCGACTCTGCGCCCGCTGGTACCTAGTCTAGACACTTGCCTTTGGAAGAACCAGTCTAGTAACTCAGACTAATCGAAAGAATTCCCACATCCCCAGGGTCCCCCAGAAAGCCCCTAGTTGGGAACCACTTCGACATGCCTCATGAGAAAACTGGTTCAAATTTCTCAAGTAGAAAGAGCCTAGTATGTTACAGTATTCCAATCCCTTGTGGCAATGACTAACTGTGTTGCCCCCCAGGCGACATCGTGTATGCAGAGGTACTGGGCAACAAAATGCTCGTTCTGAACACCATGGAAGTTGTTTCTAACTTTTGGAATTACGACTGACGATCTACTCTGATCATCCAAAGTTTACCATGGTCGGTGAACTTATGGGTCTTGACGCTTTAAGTTGTATCATGCATGACAAGTTGATATACTCATTTATGCAGAGTATGCCATTGCTCCGGTACAGAGAAGAATGGAAAAGGCAACGGCGGTTCGCGCACATGGCTCTGAGTCTGGAAGTAGTGAAGAGGTATAATCGGTTGAAGACTTCATCGCAAAATACTATTCAGTGATCCTGACAATTTTGAACAGCAACTTCGTCTGTGAGTTAACAAACGCTCTCACCAAAGCTGCACGACTGAATTTACATTCACAGTACAGTCGGACGGATAATCATGTCTGTGACATATGGCACACCTGTACTGATGACCTGGTAATATCCATACTTTATCAACATTCCTTGTTCTGACACATCTCAGTATATCGCTGATGCAGAGCGGACCATGACCATGATCACAGAGGCAACTGTGCCCGGAGCATTCCTTGCCGATTTCCTTCCTGCATGTAAGACAAGCACTCTTGCACACTCTCGGGTCTGATAAACATTGCATTTATCAGTAAAATATGTCCCTAATTGGTTCCCACTCGACCACATCCCTAAAACTATGGCGAGTAGGCGAGCGAAAATCATGAGCCTAGTCGCACGTCCCTATGAGCACCTCAAAAAGGAATGAGAACGGTCATTCACGGCAGAATGTTTGAACAAGTTTGAATCTGACGACCCCAATGTGCAGGCTGCTATCGAACACACGCCTCTTTAGTCTGCAGCATACCGAAGGTAAGTACCAACCTCCGTTTGTGAGCACCCTACTCTAATCGCATGTCCTAAATGGCCGGTGCAGAGACCGTGCATACGAGATAGTCACATTAAAGAACTCTTACTGATCCGCACTTTAGGCGTACTCTACGGCGTTAAACTTTATGCTCGCTCTCACTGCACCTGAAGTCCAGGGAAAATTGAAGGAAGAACTCTTCCGGGTGGTTGGAACAGGCGCCTGCAGACCCTCCAGGATCGTGACTTGTTACCGTACCTGCAAGCGACAATCAAAGAAGTACTACGATGGAGGCCTGCCGTTCCCTTGAGCGTTCCTCGTGTGGCAAGGACAGCAGACTATTACAAAGGTATATGGTCAATGACCCATGCATCTAGCTCGCGATTCAGCGTGATTTCGCAGGGTACTACATTCCGGAGGGGACGATTGTTCTTCCGAATGTATGGTATGTACGTTCGATTCAGGAATGATGCCGGTAACTGACGTGATTGACAGGGCGATCTCAAGGGACGACAAGAGTGGATTCCGTCATGAAGACTTCGTACCAGAACGCCATCTCGCAGACAAGGTAAAGAAAGCTGCGATCGATCCAGACACGCTTGCCTTTGGATTTGGACGGAGGTGAGTTGCGTGCGAGTCCGATGTGGATGCCATCTGATCTTGTTTGACAGGGTGTGCCCAGGTAAGTATTTAGGAAGTAACATGCTGTTTTTGCACATCGTCGCCTTGGTAGATATCTCAAAAAAGAAGGATGCAGACAGGAACGAAATATTGCCGTCACCATCATACACTGATGGGCTTGTGAGGTGCGCCTACACCACGTCGACGGGGATTACTATTCATGGGTTTCCAAAGTTATCCGCAGAACATTACCATGGACATCAAGCCCACTTCCAAGGAGGCAATCTCGGACATCAAGCACAAGGTTGCACAGTTCTCATGAATACGGTCGCCAACGTCTTTCGCCGTAGTATTGCCAAGCGCATGCAACTTGCCTGGATCTGTACGCTGTGATGGCATGAGCTGCTTTTTGAGCTGTTTGACGAGCAAGACGGTTGCATCCTCAAGAGTAGTTATGAGACCACACGTAAGACAATGAAGATGCTTGCAAGGACGACAGACAGGATGCGTCGTCGTGGTATGTATTGTTGAATCGCAGATACGATACTGACCGGTGTGATGCGCTCGTTGAGTGGCACTCCCCGGAGAAGTGGGAGCGAGCATGTATCTAAGGAGGCCCAAGGTTCCTGAGCCGCAGTCACAAGGTCCGATGAGAAGTAGAAACAGGCGAGAATAGGACGCGGTGTCAATGATGCTGTATTTGATTTGAACCCGCAATTTCGCCTTATCAGCAACAGGACCCCCCACATTTTATCTTTGACAATCCTCCTGGGACGAAGGAATCGGCAATATCCACTTGAGAAATATCCAGAGTATCACTCATTACCCCACTCTCTGTGAGATGAGACTGCGATGTCGGTCGTAGAACTGATATCGATACGGAACTGATACAACGAAATATTCCGTCTCGCTCGTTCCGGTGTTCCTCGTGACATGTCCAAGATCCGAGGAGACCTAACAATATATGGTTCGAGACTTGGAGTGTCTGGAACACTATGATAGAATCTTGTTCTATGAACCAATCAGGACCGCGTACCTGTGCACCGAGCCATGTCAGATACCGAAAAAAGATTCCTACTTGATTAAGCTCAAGCGCTCAAACACTCAAATTTCAAACCTTGCCTCACAAGCATCATGTGTCGAAGTTTCGTTCCGATTCAGCTGGATCCTTAGAAATCTGCGTAAGATTACTGCCTCACACTGCAGACCTCGTCGTCGCAATTTCGACGCTTGGTCCCAATGCCGTGTATGGCTACTTACACCGACACACAGAAGCCTTCAAAGTTTGGCAATGTAATCACCCGTGCCAACGAAAAGCAATCAGAGCGCACCGTATGACGCCCCTGTGGAAGAAGCAAGCAATGGGTTCAACACGAGGACACCATGGATTCGTTTTGACATATCTGCCCTGCCCTGGTGCCACGTCACGAAGGCCAGACCTTTTCATATTTGGACAAGGGCTCTTCTTCCCACTAGCTCTATATGGCCGCTATCAGAGAAGGAATATCTTGCTGTGTTCTGTGACACCCACCTAGTAGCCGCAAAGTTCCCACAGATGTCTTCGACCAGTTTTTGTTCGATTACTTTAGCTTCAAAATAGGAAGCGTAAACTGTATTTTGCACCCTGTAAATAGTCCCCAGGTGTTAGTTGTAGTAGGTTGGCGAGATCCCATGATGCAAGCGACGATCTTGAGGATTTACGTAACTATGAGCTGGTCAACGTTGGACACAGCGGGATATCCCTTCTTCAATGACGGAGACAGTGTTTCGGAGCCTGTCTGGAGAAGAGAGGACCGGTCCCATCTTCTGGAAATGGACGAGGGAGTTCGGATAAGTCTTTAACAAAATATAGGTTCATCTTGCTCTTCTGGCTGAGTTTGTGCGGACTGAACACGTTCTCTGCGGTGCATCACCTTTTTCCGTCACGATGAACAAATAAAAGGGAATGGTGAGATTGTGTATAAGCAGAGTGGAGACACTCTTGCTGAGATATCTACGTCTCTCTTCACCAGAATGGCCAACATTCACATTCCTCCTCCTGCCACTCTTCCTCCTCTCCCATACGACCTTAATGCCCTTGAGCCCTTTATCTCGAAGGACATCATGCATTTCCACCACGACTTCCATCACCAGGCGTACGTGGATAACCTCAATAACGCTTTAGAAAAGCTTTCCCAAACCACCGATCTCAATGAACGCCTTGTCCTCCAATCCGACGTTGACTTCAACGGTGGTGGTAAGTGCCGTTCTGACAACACACCCTTATCCGGCGTATTTTTGACTTGTCTTCTTCACATCATGATCGTTGTTAATTATATGGTCCTACGGTTCTCACATCATCTATCTCGGTTTTTAGGTCATATCAACCACTCACTTTTCTGGGAGATCTTGGCGGCACCTTCCCAAGGGGGGAAAAATGCGACAGGTATTGGCGGTAACCCCAAATATGCGCCAGCTTTGGTGAAAGCTATCTCTGACACATTTGGTTCACTGGAGAAGTTTCAAGGATGGCTCCATAAAGCCACAGCTGGCATCAAGGGTTCTGGCTGGGGCTGGCTCGTACGTTCCCATTTCCCTTCGTGATCAGCGGCGCTTCGCTAATCGTTTTCGGTTGGGTTTCGCGGTGGCATGGATGTAGGCCTATAACACCGAGATCAAGAACCTTGAGATCGTCACGACGCCTGACCAGGTTCCCCTTCAGTCGCCGCGTTTCACCATTATCGGTATCGATATTTGGGAGCATGCGTACTACCTTGATTATAAGAACGATAAGAACAGGGTAAGTTTTGTTTTCGATCATGAATGTGTGTGCATGACAATGAACGTCACTTTTAGTACCTCGACTGTATCTGGAACATCATCAACTACAAGGAGGCGGAAAAGCGGTACTTGGAGGCTATTAAGGTCCGCAAATACTGAGCGTTGTGAATTACAGCGTTGGAGTGCCGATTGTATCTGTTGGGGTATCACTGTGTCCTGCGAGTGTTTTGGTCTGTGCCATATGCTGTACCATGTTCTTGTTTGTAGCGTGCTCTGGTGCTACCGTGGTCTTGTACCACCGATATTAATCTGTGTTGCTCATCGAATGCCTTTTGGCGTGGTGGGAGCCAGGAATCTAAGCGGCCTAGTGCGTAAGTTGCTGGATGGGGATGGTGACGTATTGATCATGCGATCTGAGTGCTAAGTTCGTAAGTCAGCGTTCACTATACAAATACGCGGTACTTACAGTTAGGAACAAAGTGCTGGGCTTAGCATTCGAGTGCTTCTATTTTCTTGCTATTAACACCAATTTCACGCTCTCGACGACAAGATTGCACCGAGTGAAGGGATAAAATGCAAGGTCGTTTGAGCAACGTCCACTAAAGCGGGTGCCTAGGCGCGTGTAAGACCAGGTATCTGACATGAGAAATTGCCACGTCGGGGGACAATGACCTGCACCTGCCATGAGTGTTCGGACGTCTCTGAAGTTGTGCAGACATAAGTCACGCGCATGTTGTTATCGTATCCAAGAAATGACGTCGGTTCGTTCAAGTTGACAAAGTTACTTGGCGTCACTTTCAAGACATACAATCCATAGACGCGCCGTTATTGGTCGAGTATGAAGTACTAACGCACTGCCACATGACTTCAGAACTTTCGTCCAGACAGGAAAGTGGCTGTGCTTCAATTAAATGTCTATGGTTGGTGGCACGCAGAGCCCTCAAGGCTCCGTTAGCTACAGGCTTCGACTTCGCTCTCAACCAGTGTTCCCTAATACTACCCTGGACCATGCTCTGCAGATTTCGTAAGGGCTCTTTTCCATACTTTGGCATGGCCTGACTCCGATGAGGGGAATTGACCCTCCAATCCAGTTAAGAAGTTTCGTTCAAGAACGAATGGCACCGTCACTCAGGTTCAGGAAGAAGGTAACGCTGATGTCAATGGAAGAGACTTCCTTGCTTATAATGCATCGGATGTTCGCTATCCAGATGATAACCGACCACAAATCGCTACTCTGAATCAACGTGCAATAAATTTATATACGTTGTACCAGCAACTTGGGAAAACTGAAGACATCAACAAGGCAGTTGTTTTTGCCCGGGATGCTCTCTCTCTTTGTCCGCCGGGGCATCCAGATAGGTCTGGGTCCCTGAACAACCTTGCAGTTTATCTCTCCAGTCGATATAAGGAGTTTGGAGGAACCGATGACCTTAATGAGGCAATCAGTCTATCCAAAGAGGCACTCTCGCTTCGCCTACCAGGACATCCAGAACGGTCCTCGTCCCTGTACAATCTTGCAACTCGTCTTTCTGAACGGTACATGCTACTTGGGGGGATTGACGACATCAACGAAGCAATTGTTCTCTCCCAAGACGTACTCTCGCTTCCCCCATCAGGAAGTCTAGATCGATCCTCATCCTTGAACGGACTTGCAATTTGTCTCTCTGCTCGGTACAAGCAGCTCGGGGGGATTGATGACCTCAACGAGGCAATTATTCTCACCAGAGACATGGTCTCGCTTCACCCACAAGGACATCCAAATCGGTCCAAGTCTCTGAGTAACCTTGCTGCTCATCTCTCCGTTCGGTATAATCGGCTCGGGGGGGTTGATGACCTCAATGAGGCAATTGTTCTCGACAAAGAGGCGCTCTCGCTTCGCCCACCAGGACATCCAGAACGGTCCTCATCCCTGAACAATCTTGCAAATGGTCTTTCCAATCGGTACAAGCAACTCGGGGAGATCGGTGACCTCAATGAAGCAATTGTTCTCTCCCGAGATTCGCTCTCTCTTCGCCCACCAGGGCATCCAGATCGTCCATCTTCCCTGAACAACCTCTCTGTTTTTCTCTCTGATCGGTACAAGGGACTTAGGGGGATTGATGACCTCGATGAAGCGATTGTTCTTGCCAGGGGTGCGCTGTCACTTTACCTGCCAGGACATCCGGATAGGTCCTCATCCCTGAATAATCTTGCAATTCGTCTCTCTGAACGGTACATGCTGCTCGGGGAGATCGACGACATCAATACCGCAATTGTTCTCTCCCGAGACGCGCTTTCACTTCGCCCGCCAGGCCATCCAGATCGGCCCTCGTCTCTGGGAAACCTTGCCAAACAACTCTCTGATCGGTACGAGCAACTTGAAGGGATTGATGACCTCAATGAGGCAATTAGTCTCTCCCGGGACGCACTCTCGCTTCATTCCTCAGGACACCCAGATAGGCCCTCGTCGCTAAGCAACCTTGCAGCCCACCTCTTTGATCGGTATAGGCAGCTCGAGGGAATTAATGACCTCAACGAGGCAATTGTCCTCTCCCGAGACGCGCTTTCGCTTCGCCCACCAGGCCATCCCGATCGGTCCTCATCCCTGAACAACCTTGCAAACTATCTCTCCTTCCGGTACACGCAGCTGGCTCGAGTAGAGGACGAGCATGCGCTTTTTATTCTCTATGCTGAACTAGTGCATTTTTCACAATCGATATCTTTCTATGATTTGTCCGCCGCCAAAGCATGGGTCAGCAAAGCCGAAGAATTCCACCACCACACGACTATCCTTGCATATGAAACAGCTCTCCGTCTACTTGTTGAACATTTGACTGCTTTACCATCGTTACCCCAGCATCTTTCTGTCCTTAAGAGTCTCTCAGCATCGCTCGCAATGGACGCGTTCTCAGCTTGTCTTCGCAATCAATCTCTCACTAAAGCAGTTGAGCTTCTCGAACAAGGCCGTGGTATCTTCTGGAGCCAGCTCACTCGCCTCCGCTCCCCGCTTGAAGACGTCGCTTCCTCAGGCTCAGCGGGGAAGGGATTGGCAGATGAGTACACCCGGCTGACCTCACTGATCCGCAACACTCTTAATTCCCCTGGTGCAGACCAGCACGATCAGATCTGCGGATTTAATATTCAACTAGACAAAGTCGTGTCCAATATTCGCGAGCTGCCCGGTCTCTCTCGGTTCCTACTCCCTTCCCTCTTCTCTGATCTCTGGTGTGCAGCTAGAGACGGACCTGTCATCATTGTCAATGGTAGCGAGTATGGGTGCGATGTGCTGGTCGTATTTGTCGACAGGGACCCTGTTCACATCCCCTTACCAAATATTACAGAAGAGTATGTTCAAGAAATGACATCGAGGCTGCACACCTTGAGAGAGCACGCAGATCGAAGGATAGGCGACAGTACGACAGATTTCAGGTACTTTTTGCAGGAACTCTGGGACGATGTGGTTTCTCACATCGTCCATGTCCTTCGGACAAGGTGTCCTCGCCTCTCACGGATTTGGTGGTGCCCTACCGCCGAGTTCTCACTCCTGCCTCTCCACGCTGCTGCTCCGTACAGAAATAGTGAAGAGGGTGTTTCTGATCTCTACATCTCGTCTTACACCACCACGTTGACTGCGCTCATTCGTGCGAGACGGCCCGATACACTAAATTCTGGGTCTGAGAAGAGGCGCCTCATTACAATCGGACAGGCACAAGCCCCTGGATTAGGCAAGCTCCCGTCTATCGGTATGGAGCTGGCAAACATCAAACGGCATGTCAACGCAGTCACGACCTTTACATGTATTCAGGGAAGGGGAGCCCGCATTTCTAGGGTCGCAGACAAGCTGGGCGAGAATGAATGGGTACACTTTGCGTGTCATGGACTCCCAGACCAGGAGGAACCATTCAACTCCGCGTTCGCCCTTCGTGATGGCATGTTCACAATCCAACGTATCATCCAATGCAACCTCGAGAACCCGGAATTCGCGTACCTATCTGCGTGTCAGACGACTGTGGGAGACGAAGAGAGTCCGGACGAGGTGATTCATTTGGCATCTGCGATGCAATTCGCCGGGTTTCGCTCAGTCATTGGGACGATGTGGTCCGTGGCTGATGCACCTGCAATGAAGGTTGCATCGACATTTTACAAGACGATGGTGGACGAATGTGGTCATCTGGATTATACCCGTGCAGCATGGGCGTTGTGGCAGACGCTGAGGACGGTGGATATACCTCTGGATCAACAAATTCTTTATATACATCTCGGTGCTTAGCTGGACAGGGGTCTTGTTGTGACATGTGACCACTG